>RJWM01002433.1:0-85509 GCA_004363535.1 Dasyprocta punctata
CAATTTATATTGTTAAAAGATACATCTATATGTACAGATGTGAATTTCTATGTTTAAAATGAATTCTAAGAGTCCACACTCTCATGTGGGAATGGTTACCTCTCTGAAGGTTTATGGGATGGGGATGGTCAAACAGAGGGCATGAACTTTGTACCGGATCCCCTATCTTTGAATCCTAGATCTGACATTTAACTCTGTCCTCATCTATAATATGTGTTCATGTCAGTACTCCATCTAAAATACTTGGCACATAATGAGCATTATATCAATTACAGAGCAGTAAATAAATATTCATCAGTACTGGGGGGAGTCTTTTAGTTTTGCTTCTGCAATTTATGTTTCATTTAACTATTGCACAATACATTGATGGAGCATTGTTTTATAAAATTAAAGAAGATTAAATGCAGAAATTTTGATGCTACTGCCATAATGATAAGATTGTATAAAAAAGTCTGGTGGTTGGGTTCCAAGTCCCCCTGCCTATTCACTGATTGATGAACTAAATTACTCAGTAAATAACTACCCCTCTAGTGTCTCAAGGGCAGAAAATAATTGCTCTCTCCCCTTAATGAATCCCACAGTGCTGTGTACATAGTGGGTGGGCACAAAATGTTTGCAGATAATGATTATGGTGAGGATGCTGATGGCTGTGACAAACTATAAAGCTTAATTTAAAAGCCATCAGACAAATGTAGCACAAAATATGGTGCTTCTAAATTTTGCCTGCACCAGAAACAAATTCAATCAGATTATTAATATAGTAATTCAGTGCACATTGTACTATTGATTGCTTTGGTGCCTTCCTGTTTACTCTTTAGCATGACTTAATTATTACTTATTACTTATTTCTATTATTTGAGTTTTAAAAACTGGTCACCTGCAAGCATTTTTTAAATTAAATGCATGAAATGGTTGGATCAACTAAATTATACTTAATTCCTCCAGCAGGGTTTGCAATTGAGGGAGTATTTTCTATCTCTAAATTGCAATGCTTCTTTGTTGCTATAATGACTTAGTCCTTTGCTATGTCTTTGAGTAGTCCTTGCATGGAAAGAATGACTACCGGGGAGATGGTGATATCTCTCCATTCTAGCTTTCACCCTGTATTAGGGGTAAGACTCCAACTTTTATTTATAGACTCTATTACTTGTCTTCCACAGTCACTGAAGAAACAGCTAGACAGTGTATGAATGACACTTGTTCCTGATACCACCAAACTAAACTCTGCTTCCTTAAGACTGGTGTGATGGGGACCTCTGTGGTTGGAAGAGATACCACATGGAAGACACATTGCAGGGTACGAGAGGACTAAGTGACTTTCCTGAATGGGAGATTCTCCCACCATTTCTGCATTAAGAAAGAGGGACCACAGAAGTAATTCTATTAGGAAGCCAGAAGAGAATGAAAACTCAGTGAGAAGTCATTTTCTGGTGTTCTGGAGAGACTGGCAAAGACACCTCTCTCTGGTATGCCCATAAATTTCACTGGAATGCCAAGTCTTGATGTACATTTTTTTTGAGACAGAGTCTCCCTATGTATGCAGCCTGGGCGGACCTCAAACTCACAGTGATCATCCTGCCTCAGTCTCCCAAGTGCTGGTATTATAGGCATGCACTACCATGCCTGGCCGTGAAGTGGATTCTCGACTCCCTAAAAGTCATTAGCTGAGTTACTGACAAGACTTAGTGGGCAGGATGCTGAGTACCACTTAGAGTTACAGACTGAGTGGTCCAGAAAGGAAAAGCACTCCATTTTCAGAACAATAAGACCCTTCCTCTTACAAGATCTCCCCAGTGTCATCTATTTAAAATACTAGTAGAGGGGTTGGGGATTTAGCTCAGTGGTTTAAGCACACGCCTGGCAAGCATGAGGTTGTGAGTTCGATCCCGGTACCAAATAAGTAAATAAATAAATAAAGTACTAGTAGTATGATTTCCAGCGAAGAAATATTTACGAAGTTTGATTTTGGTATTACAAGATGGGGCAAGGAAATGTTGCTTTGGCGTTCAGAGGCAATAAATTGATAACTGGAGTACTAGCTGTGACTGGGATATTGTAACTTAGTTTTATTTAAAAACATTCCAGTAATGATTTTCCTAATTTCTCAACCCTTTATTCATTAATTTATTAACTCAACCTAATATATATATATATAGTTTAATACCAGTTCTGGTATTAAACTATGGACCAGTAGTAAATGAGAGGTGTAATTCTTGAGCTTTATTTCTCCCTGGGGTAAATTCTACCCTCAGTTTGCTCAATCTCACTGTCACCTTCCTGGTCACCCCCTCCCTCTGACTCTGGCCTCCTTTATTCCCAACATGATTTGTAGTCATGGATACTTCAGTTCCTTTAGAACTTGTTGACTTTCATCTCAAATTATTTCAGTATTTATAATTAAGAAGCAAAATTATTTTGAACATAGTGCAAAATGTTTACATAAAAAGCTAGAGAGAGGTGATATTATATACTGGAAAACTGGTAGCTGGAAACTAGAAATCAAGGAATAGAAATGATACTTAGGATGTAGAATAAGCCAGTCTTGGTGAACATTTAAATGGAGATACACTAGCACTTAGGAGGCTGAGACAGGAGGATCACTGTATGAGATCAGTATGGACTTCAAAATGAGTTCAAGACCAGCCTGAACTGCACAGTGAAAGCCTGTTACCAAAAGAAAAAAAATAAATGGAGATGCTAAGCAGAGGGAATGGCAGTTAGATTTCTTTTTAAATTAGGAAATTTTCACCAAGCAAAAGCCTACAGGAAGGAGAGGGGGCTTGGAATGGAGACTGGATGGGAAATGCTTAGGTCAGTTTACACATCTGGAATCTTAGGTATGTAAGACCCATTCAAGGGGAAGTGCCTATCGTGGAGTTTACGTCTGTGGACAATAGAGCAGTTTAAACAGTCGTTATTGTAACTGAATTTTCCCAATTTTGGAAAGATGAGTGACTGAATGAGGGAATGAGTTATGAAAGAAGTACCCTACAGCTCTACAGTCTTGTGTTCAGGGTTTAAGCAAACCCTGGCTTTGTGGGACAGATTCATTATGGAGACAAGGAACCTACTGGAAATTCAGTTTATTATTATTATTATTATTATTATTATTATTTTGGTAATGGGCATCAAACTGATAACTTTGCACTTGCCAGGCAGGTGTTTATGCCACTGAACTGTATTCCAAAAGTCAGTCTAAAGAGAGTTACACAGCTTTGACTTAAGATCTGATTGTTTAAAAAAAAATCCCATCTCCTCAAAAATGATGAATTATAAGCATCAAATGGCTTATGAATTATTGATCATCCTCCAGAAACCCATCCTATTGCTCCCAGTTTCAAAGCGAGAAACTTTCAAAAACAAAGAGAAGGGGCCAGGGGCTTAGCTCAGCAGCATAAGCACCTGCCTGGCAAGTGTAAGGTTATGAGTTCAATCCCCAGCACAAAAAACAAACAAACAAACAAACAAAAAAACCCAAAACAAAACAAAACAAAAAACACAGAACAGAGAAGAAACAAAAACTTAATGTCCTTAAAAAATTCAGTATGTACTCAAGATAGAAGGTATTAATAGTAGTAGATCTGCCATCTCGGGAGACATGAATGATACTACTTATGAAGAAAGTGGATAAGCCACAATGCAAGTGCTTTCAAGATCTTCTCCACTAGGTAGCAGTGTCCTGCATCACCAGGAACTCCGGTGGTGTGCCCAGCAGGCATTAATGGCACAAAGAGTGATTTGATGACTAGCCTGGAGAGGGTCCTAAAAACATCTTTCACTCATGCCAATTTGTACCAATATAAAAATGAATTTACTGAGGGAGAAAAACCAGCATACAGCAAACTAGCAAGTCCACATGATCCTGAGCCATCAAGTTTCTACATAATACTAACCATGCTGAGGCCAGGCTTACTTGGATAGAAATATTAACAAAAATGTTCTTTGAGGGACCTTCCCGAGCAATGCATATGTATTTATAAGCATTTCTGATATCTATCTCAGTATGTTACAACTGAAGCCTTCTGACCCAAGAATAGAGCCTGTTAGAAAAAGAGAGTCCCTGTCATCCAACAGCTGATATCAACCTATCAGTTGTTCTTAATCAGACTCAGCTGAGTCAACTCTTGGTGAGTCAATTAGAAGGCTGGGAAATTGAGCCTTTAGCCATACAGACTTATTCCTCCTTAATAATAGTCAATGAAACAAACATTTTTCACTGTAAACCTTATCTTAAAGGGAAGAAAATAGTATTGCATGTAGATGTGTTCTAAGAACACAGAAAAGAGCCCTGAGGAGAGTGGAAGACTCAAAAATTCCATTTAAGATCTTAGATGCATTGGCAATTCTTCACAATACCTAGCATCATGTAGTAAAAAAAAATATCTAGGTAGACTTGTGTGTGTGTGTGTGTGCATGCATGTGTGGAGAGAGAGAGAGAGACAGAGAGACAGAGAAAGAAGGGAGAGAGAGAGAGAGAATCCAAAGGACAGGAATCAGAGAATAATCTTGTGACTCAGAAATGTGAAGCTTTGGAGAAACGAACTATACGTAATACACACATGGATGATACTTAAAAATGTAGTAGTCTCTGCATCCATGGGCTCCACATGTGGATATTCAACAATCAGAGATTGGAAATATTTAGGGATAAGTATACCTTTACAGACTTTTTCATGTATATTTTGTTGTCACTATCCCACACACAATAAACTCTATCAACTATTCACACAGCATTTACACTGCATTAGGTATTATAGGTAACCTAGAGATGAGTTAAGGTGTATGGAGGGTGTGCATAGGTTATGTGTAAATACAGTACTATGCTGCAGAACTTGAGAATCTGTGCATTTTAGTGTCCTCAGAGAACCAGTTCCCTGTAGATATGCAGGGATGGGTATACTTAGTTTATTCAACAAAGTGACTTTTATAAATACGCATAAAAATGTTTTCTATACATATGAATTATACATATAATTGAGTAGCATATGGGTCATCTACTAAATGTCAGTAAATTTAAATATGACATCACTTTATTAAGTAGGTGATATCTTGACCACCAAGAAGGGTCAGTTTTATTTTAAAAGAGAAAATATAGATACCATGAAAACATTTTCACTGAGCTAGTTTTGTTTCTGCATTGAGTTGGAAGAAGGAGGAATAAATGTGGAAAATAGAAATAAACAAAAAGAAGACTAATTCATTCTTGTTTCTTTTTGTTTCTTTCCACTTCTTTTAAATATCATTATTAAATATCACTAGTAGTATGAATTCCAGGGAAGAAATTTTTACAAAGTTTGATTTTGGTATTATAAGATGGGGCAAGGAAAGGTTGCTTTGGAGTTCAGAGGCAATAAATTGATAACTGGAGTACTAGCTGTGACTGGGATATTGTAATTTAGTTTTATTTAAAAACATTCCAGTAATGACTTTCCTAATTTCTCAATCCTTTATTCATTCACTTTTAAATATCATTATCAAACTCTGTAACATAGTCTTCTACTTTCCTTAAAGAGTTTGTTTTGACTCTAGGAGTTAGTAATTTATATCTCTTTATTTATAATCAGTAGACACAATCC
Organism: Dasyprocta punctata; assembly: GCA_004363535.1. Classification (NCBI taxonomy): domain Eukaryota; kingdom Metazoa; phylum Chordata; class Mammalia; order Rodentia; family Dasyproctidae; genus Dasyprocta; species Dasyprocta punctata. Next base: position 5,577 of record RJWM01002433.1, read on the forward strand.
CCAAACTATACATATGTATATGTGCGATTTTTTTCTTCAAACCTGTATTTTATGTAAATATTGTAATGGTTATCATCAACTGGGCCCCCAAGTCATTTTCCCCTCTTCCTTTACTAATAGATCACACACACGCACACACACACACACACACACATACACACTCATACTCAAGTTAAAGCAGTTGCAAGGTCACTAGGCTAGACTGTATTTCTCTGAACATGTTTACATTGAGTTGTTGCATTATAACCAAATTCCCACCAAGGAAATACAGGTAGTACGAATATGTCCATCTCAGTGGTGTCTGCTGTATCTCTATTTCATCTTTTTTTTCTCCTTCCAACTGTTGGACACACAGGGATAGCAGGAGTAGTGAGATGGAAGCCTCATGCTAATGATGCCAAACATGAACATCTCTCAAGGACATCCCTCAAGGGAAAATGCTATTGCACAAAAAGGAAGCATCTATTTTACTTAAGATTCCTAACTTCTAGGCCTCTGGTATAACAACTTAGCTTTCACTCTAAATATTAAACTACAGAAAATTGCCAATTTATCCTAGTACTGTATTAGAACTATGCAGTTCTTGTGCATGTATTTTTCATCTAGTTTATCCTGCTCCACAACTTTCTTAATGTTTACTTTGCTGCAAAAAATTTCAATAATTTGTTGAATATCTAAATTTTCCACAGACACTTAAAATTGGTGGACATAATTTTTGCTCCCTGGGTGTTCATATATCTTTTTAACTTTTCTAGCAATATTTTTCAGGCCACATAAATTATAGAAATGAGCTCTGAAGATACCAACTATTACTCAATACATTAAATCTATATCTGCTAGAGGATAGAATGACTGCATCAAATTAAGTCACTCTTTCTAACTGATATACAAAGATTTCCACTCTGATAAGGTTTCAGTGATGATCACCAAAACAAGTATCTTAATACATGGACTTGCAATGCTAACTGACTACTTTGGTAGAAATAAAACTACACAATTTTCCTAATGAAACTGTTTAAGACTGAGGAAAGCGTTATCGTTTCCATGTTAAAAGGCATGATTAATTTGTGTGCTCTATTTCAAAATATCCTTCTTTTTTAAAAAAATTAGAGATTCTACCCACTGCCAACAGTAGGAAAATTCTTATTGTTCTTGCTGCTTCACAGAATGTTTGCATCTTCAGATTTTTAAGAGTAATTGCTTAATTATATTCTTGTGGATTATAATCATCCCTCAACAAGTTATCTGTTATAAAGAAGCAAAGGTGACACAAACAATAGAACAGTCTTTTTAACAAATGCAGAACAACTATAAGTCCATAGGCAAAAAATAAAAGAAAAACTGTACATAGACATTATACTGTTCATAAAAATCATCTCAAAATGGGTCACAGACCTAAATGCAAAATGCAAAACTATAAAAATCCTGGAAGGTAATTTAGAAAAAATATAGTTGACACAAGGCTCAGTAATGTCTTTTTAGATACACCATCAAAGGCAAATACATAAAAGAAAGAATGGATAAAATGAACTTCTTTGAAATTAAAATTAGGAGCTCTGAGAAAACTATTATTGAGAGAGTAAGAGAAGCCACAGACTGAGAGAAGATATTTGTGAAACAATTTTCTGGTGAAGGACAATAGTTCAAAATATGCAAAAGTCTCTTAAAATGTAACAATAAGAAAGCAAACAATTCAGTTTTTAAAAATGGGCCAAAGGCCTTAATGATGATTCACCAAAGAAAGTGTACAGAAGGTAAATAAACATGTGAAAAGATGCTCCACGGTATATATTATAAGAAAAATGCAAGTTAAAACAAGAATGAGACACCACTGCATATAATCACAATATTCCAGATCCCCAGCAGCAAATTCTAAAAGACTCAGAGCAGCAGGAACTTTCATTCATTGTCTTTGGAAATACAAAATGGATCTGCCACTTTGGAAACCCATTTTGCAATATCTTGCAAAAGTAAACATGCTCTTGCCCTACATGTAATTAAGCAATAATGCACCTTAGTAGCTCCCCCAAAAGAATTGAAGGTTTCAGTCCATACAAAGCCCTGCACAGCTTTATTCATAATTTCCAAAACCTGGAGGAAACCAAAATGTCCTTCAGTAAGTGAATGAATAAACTGATGCATTCAGATCAATGGGCCATTACTCAGTGCTAAAAAGAAATAGGGTATCAAGCCATGAAAAGGCATGCAAGACTGACATATACTATAGTAAGTGCATATTACTAAGTGAAAGAATTCATTCTGAAAAGGTTACATACTCTATAATTCCAACTATATAACATTCTTAAAAGAGCAAAATTATGGAGGCAGCAAAATGTCAGTGGTTGCTAAGGTTTGGACTAGGGGAGAACCACAGGAACACAGAATTTTTAGCATTTTAAATGTCATATACAATGATTATAATAATTATAATTCTATAGTGATGAATGCATATTCTGATGCATTTATCTAAGCTCATAAAATATACAACATCTAGAGTGAACCATCGTGTGAACTATAACCTTTGAGTGATAATGGTGTATAGATAACTATCACCATTTGTAACAAATGTGCCATTCTGTTAGAGGGTCTTATTAATGAGGATATTGTATATGCATAAGAGAAGGGAGCATATGGGAAATCTCTATGTTTCTGTGAACCTAAAACTGCCCTGAAAAATCAAACCTGTTTTTCAAAAGGCCAGCTTTTAGATTTTACTTTATTAGACTATCTCTGTCTTGTTTCCTAGTAAGTCATTCTTTTTAATAGTCCACATTTATAGAGTGCTGCTGTTAGAAAGTTGTGTTCAAAATTTAACCGTGCCATTTTAAATAGATAATACATGTTATGCTTTATATTTAGATGCAACCTCAAAACCTCTTGCACTCAAAGGTGGGCTTTTTGAGAGGGTGACTGGATCATAGGGGTGCAATACTCATTAGTGATTAGTTCACTGATGAGTTTGTAGCTAACTGTGATGTTGGGAGGTAAAGTCTGATCAGAGGAGGTGGGTCACTGAAGGCCTGGCATGAAAAGTTTAACTCAATCCCTCCTCCCTTGATCACTCTCTGCTTCCTGTGGACCATGCCATGAGCTTTTTCTCTGCTTCCAGGCCCCTCTGCCATGCTGCCTTGATTTGGAGTCAGTCAACTACAGACTGAAACTTTTGTAAACTCTGAACCAAAATAAACCTTTCTTCCCTAGAACTGTGGGTATTCAGCATTATGTCTCAGCAAAAGAAAGGAACTAAAACAATACACATCGTATTAATGTGTTGCAGAGAATGGATTTTTAAATGATGATCTATAAGTCATATAGCCAAATGACATAAAATTTTGGACCATAAGAGAGATTTTTTTATTACAAAAAAATTGCAGCCAGGCTAAAAGATCCAAGAAGAGATGTGCTAGTATACACTGACATATTCATGAAATATCAAAATGCATTACATTGGGAGAACATCTTCTCTACTTTCCATGACAGTATCAAAACTCTTAGCCCAATATTTCCACATACAGTTCTAACAGGCATCTCAAAAGTAACATATCTAAAGCCAAACTCCTGATATTTACCTTAAACTTGTTTTTCCTTTTTTTCACAAATGTTATATCTCAAATTTGAATTCGTTCTACAGTTTCTTTCTGTTGTACATTTCACATTCAATGCACCAGAAAATTCTTTCCCATTTCAGAATCTATCTACAAACAAATATCTCTCCTGCTATCTTGGCCCAAAACTATCTTCTCTTCCCAGTCTTGCTGCAACACACATATAACTCAATTACCTATTTTTATCCCCTTTTTTTCACTTAGTAATATGTATTTAAGTCTCTTACATGTCTTTTAATGGCTTGATAGCTTATTCAATCTATATTCTTTACTTATTTGTGTTTTCCAAATCTCATTTTAACTACATTATTTCTTTTTATTTTAAAGAGAATAAAATCCAACAAAGCAAAATAGGGTAAAGCCAATCCAAACAAAGCAGTGAAAATGATACAGAACTTCAAAACAGGATAATAGGAAATCAACAATGGCTACCATAATATATCTTGCCATCTTCACAATAGCTGCATTCCATCAGATACAGTAAAATCAAATAGAAGAAAACAGAATAAAACCAATCAAAATGGAACATTGAATAAAACAAAACAATAAATCATAACAAAAACAAAGCAGCAAGAACAATATTGGATTTCAAAAACAAGACAGAAAGAAATCCCCCATATTTGCTATATTGCATACTGTTATCCTCCTAGTAGACACTCAGACTACCTGCCTTTAGCCTTCAAACAATACAACCATTTAGTTGTTTTTGTACTTGAGTTGTTATCAACTCAGCCTGTCCTCCAAGCCAGTTGATTGCTTATGGGGAACAGGGTTCTTGATTCTCAGACCATGTGCCAGTCATCTTCTTGATGTGCTCCTCCCAGACTCAGTATGACTTCTGTTGACTCCTGGGAGGGATGAACTGGCTTCTGTCTTCCTGGGCCCTGCACGGTTTTCACCTTTTGTTGACTTCTTGATGTGCTCTTCCCAGACCCAGCATGGCTTCTGCCAACTCACAGGGAGGGTGATCTGACTTCTTTCTTCCTGAGCCCTGTATGGTTTGCATGGCTTACCAGAGAGGCAAACTGGCTTCTTGATGTGCACCTCCCTGACCCAGGATGGCTTCTTTAAGTACATTATTCTAACTATGCCATTGATAAAAGAGTGTAGAGGAAAATAGATATTTCACACTTACATATTCATCTAAGACTTTGCTGGTCCATATCAAACTCAAGCAGCTATTGAACCATGGAATTATATGTGTTATTTTAATTAATTAATTTAAATGTAAAAACTAGATCATTATTAAAAAATATAACTGTGAAATACAACTTCTGATTGGGTAGGAATTTTCTTTTATTTAATTGCTGAAAAAAGCTGCCAGGGAGACAGCCAGACCCCAGCCTTTTCCCATGAGTCAGTACCATTCACAAACTGTGGGAAAAGAGAGGAAGAAGTCACCAAGAAGCAAGCCCTCCCTGCAAATCAGTGCCATGCATGGTCTGCCAGAAGGACAGCCAAACCCCAGCTGTTTCCCATGAGTCAGTGCCATTTGTGGACCGTAGGGCAAGAGAGCAAGAAGTCACCAAGAAGTAGGCCCTCCCTGTGAATCAGTGTCATGTGCAGGATGCTAGGGGCACAACCAGACCCCAGCCTTCTCCCGTGAGTCAGTGCCATTTGTGGACTGTGAAGGAAGAGAACAAGAAGTCATCAAGAACCAAGCCCTCCCTGTGAATCAGCAACATGCATGGGCTGCTGTGGGAGAGTCAGAAGCCAGCCCCTCCTGGCACGTGGGCTGGGAAACAAGAAGAGCCATCCCCCTCCCCAAGTGACCAGCTGATCCAGAGAAACACAGGCTGAAATGATAGCTATTGAGGTGAAATACAATTTGATGCTTGTAATGTTTGGTGTTTCACTAACTTGGCAGGTTTATGGTCAGTAGTCTGATCATCTATTCAGAGGATAGTAGTACATGGTGCGGTATCTATGGTGGATCTTCTTCTAAAGGTGGTAGTCATTGTTAATTCCCTATTATCTTGTTTTGAAGCCCTGTATAATTTTCATTGTTTTGTTGGGTTGAGTTTTATTCTGTTTTGTTTTGTTTGATTTTGTTGTATCTGATGACATGGTCAGCTATTTCAAAGATAACAAGATATATTATGGTAGCCATTTTAGATTTACTATTGTCTTGTTTTGAAGTCCTTTATTGCATTCATTGTTTTGTTTTTATTGGTTCTATTCTATTCGGATCTATTTTATTTGATTTTTACTATGTCTGAAGTTATCTGAAGGCATTTTGAAGACAACAAGGGGCATTATGGTAACCATTGTTGATTTTGTATTGTTTTGAAGTCCTTCATCACTTACATTGGTTTGTTTTGATTGACTTTATTCTGTTTCATTTTGCTTGGTTTTATTCTTTTTAAAATAAAATAAAATAATTTTAAGAAAAAAATATTGACAGAAAACTTCCCAAGCCTGGATAAAGAATTTGACATGCAAATAAATGAAGCATATAAAACTCTAATAACCATAACCAAAATAAATCTACACCAAAGCATATAATAATCAAGATCTCAGAAATTCAGCACTAGTATAGAATATTAAAACTGGCTGGAGAAAAGAAACAAATCACCTAGAAAGGAAAACCCATCATAGCAGACTTATCAACACAACTGTCAAATAAAGAAGAGTATGAAGTGAAGTATTTCAAGCCCCAAAGAAAACAAACTTAAACCCAAATTGATGTAACATGTAAAACTGTCTTTCAAAATCAATGGAGAAATAAGATACCTACATGACAAAGAAATGTATAACTACCAAACCAGCTCTACAGAATGGTCTGAAGGATGTATTAGAAAGAAATCATGCAGACTGCAAACACATGAACACCAATAGAAAGAAGCCACTAGACTAAGCAAGGAATTAAATAGAGGAGGACAGGGAACCAACAACAGGAAAATAACATGAAAAATATAAGCCAATACATATCAGTTAAAATCATTAATGTAAACAGTCTCAACTTACCAAAAATCAAATGAAACAGACTAGCAGAATGATAATCAAGAAACAAGATCCAACAACATTCTGTATTCAAGAAACATATTTAATCCAAAAAGAAATTCATAGACTAAAAGTCAAAGAATGGAAAACAATTTTCCATGCTACACGACCACACAAAAAAGCAGAGGCAGCTATACTGTTTGCAGACAATGTAAACTTTAAGCCAAAACTGATCAAAAGAGACAAAGAAGGTCACAACATATTTGTAAAGGGAAAACTCTTAGAAGTAGAGATAACAATCATAATTATATGTGCACCAATCACCGGTGCACCCAACTACATAGAACAAATATTAACAGAACTGAAAAAGCAAATAATCACTAATGAAATTGTAGTGGGTGACCTTAATACTCCACTCTCACAAATTGATCAACTAGACAAAAAATCAACAAAGAAATATCAGAATTAAACCAAGCCTGTGATCAAATGGATTTGGTAGATATCTATAGTGAGTTCCACCACAAAATATGAGAATACGTATTCTTCTCAGGTGCACGTGGGACCACATATTAGCCCACAAAACATGTTTAAGTAAATGTAGAGGAACTGAAATCATACAATGCACAGTAGCTGATCATATTACAGTGAAACTGGACATCAACAACAAAAGAAATCACAAAAACTACATAAACACATGGAAATTAAACAAGACCCTTCTGAAAAACCAATGGGTCACAGATAAAATTAAACATTATATGCAATTAAATGCTAATACTGATACAACATACCAGAACTTATGGGATGCAATGAAAACAGTCCTACAAGTGAAATTTATAGTGATGAACCCTCATACAAGGAAAACAGAATGAACTCAAACAAACAACCTAATGTTGAAACTTAAACTTCTGAAAAAAGAAAAAAAAATCAAATCCAAAACTCATACAAGGGAGGAAATTATAAAGATAAGAGCAGAAATTAAAGCAGCTGATACTAAGAAAACAATACAAAGAATCAATGAATCAAAAAGTGGGTTCTCTGAAAGAAAAAATAAAATTGATAAAACACAACCTAATTTCATCAAAAAGAGGAACAAAAAAACACAAATTCAAGCAGTTAGGAATGAAAAGGGAGGACTCACAATGAATCCTACAGAAATCCAGATGATCAATACCTACTATAAGAGTCGATATACTTTTTCATTTTAAAGAGGAAAAATAATAAAGACCATAAAACAAAGTTTCAAAACGAGATAGTAGGAGAGTAGCAAAGGTTGATGCATCGCATATTGTTATCTTCAAAGTAGTTGCTCAGATCACAAAATAGTCACGAAAAATTTAACAAATAATATAAATTTATCAAATAATAAAAAATTCTCTTCAATGAACTAATAGAAATTAGTACTATTACTATATGAACTATCTTGTAAATATATATATAAATATAAACGTGTGTATACATATATATTTACTTATTTTTTTTCTATTCCTGCTTTTTTCTTTTAACCAAGCATAGTTTATCCATCTTTTTGAACAGTTTCTTCCAATTTTTCAATATTCATTGTACATTTGGATCTTATTTACTCTTTCAGCATGTTACACGAGGGAGACAATATGATGTTTATGCATGCAAGTCTGATATATTTTACTTATGAGTATGGACTCAAGTTGCATCCATTTAAATTTACCCTTATGACAAAAATCACACAGTCTTCTCAACAGATGCAGAAAAAACTTTTGACAAAGTCCAGCACCCATTCATGATAAAAACCTTACAGAAAATTGGAATAGATGGTCTTTGCCTCAATCTAATAAAAGCCATCTATGACAAACAGCTAACATCATACTAAATAGTCAAAAACTAAAACCTTTCACTCTAAAATCAGGAACTAGACAAGAATGCCCACTGTCATAGTGCAACCTTACCTCAAAAAAAAAAAAAAAAAAAAAGGGCCAGGAGTTTGGTTCAGTGGCTTAAGCAAATGGGGTCGTGAGTTCAATCCCCGACAAAAAACAACAACAACAACAAAAGTATGTCCCCTATCATCACTTCTATTCAATATAATTCTGGAAACATTATCCAGACCAAGAGAAAGAAATAAAAGGGATAAGTATAGGAAAGGAAGAAACTAAAGTATGATTATTTGCAGACATGATACCCTACATAGTAGACCCCAAAAAGCTCCACCAAAAGACATTAGATTTAATAAACAAATTCAGCAATGTAGCTGAATACAAAGTCAAAACTCAATGGCATTCTTATATACAAACAGCAAACTCACAGAGAAAAAAATTAGGGAAATCACACCCTTTATAACAGCATCCAACAAAATTAAATACTTAGAAATCAATCTAACAAAGGAAGTAAAAGATCTATACATTGAAAATTACAGTACTCAGAAAAAAGCACTTGAAGAGGGTATCAGAAAATGGAAAGATACCCCTTGCTCATGAGGAAGAAAAACCAACATAGTGAAAATGGTCCTACCCTCAAAATTGTTATACATATATAATACAATCCGACCAAAATACCATTAGCATAACTTGCAGAACTAGAGAAAACATTCTGAAAATTCATTTGGAATCAGAAGGAACCTAGAATAGCAAAAGCAATTCTGGACAACAAAGGCATGTCAAGGGGCATCACAATCCTTAACCTGAAATTATACTATAAATCTACTGTCATAAAATCAACATTGTACTGGCAAAAGCATAGACCTGATGATCAATGCAACAGACTAGAAGATGCAGATGCAACTCCAGACATACTTTGTATTTGACAAAGGGGCCAGACAGGTTCCCTGGAAGAAAGATTGTTTCTTTAGTAAATGGTGCTGGTAAAACTGGCTTTCCACATGCTGAAGACTATAAAACTAGACCCATGTCTATCACCATGCACTAAACTAAAGTCAAAGTGGATCAAAGATCTAATTATTAAAAGAGAACACTAAATGTACTGGAAAAAAATAGGTAAAACTCTTGAAGACATAGGTATAGTTGGAGACTTCTAAACAAAACCAAGACTGCACGAGAAATACTACAAAGAATCAGCAAATGGGATCTCACCTTATTAAAAAGATTTTGCACAACTAATCACCAACAGAGTGAAATGACAACCCAGAGTGGGAAAATATATAACCAGTTGTCACCCAAAAAAAGGACTTATATCTAGAACATACAAAGAATTGAAAAGAATCAGGTTCCCAAAATTCAAAGACCCACTCCAGAAATGGACATTTGAGATAAATACACAATTCTCTGATGAAGGAATACAAATGGCAAATAAATACATGAAAAACATTTAAAATCACTGGCCATTCAAGAAATGCAAATTAAAACAATGCTGAGATCCCACCTAACTCCAGAAAGAATGGCTGCCATTAATAAATCAACCAACAACAAATGCTGGACAGGCTAAGGGGGAAAAGGAACACTTCTCTGCTCTTGGTGGGAGTGCAGATTGGTAGAACCCCTGAGGAAATCAGTATGGAAATTCCTTTAAAAACTAGGATTAGAGGTCCAATTAAACCTAGCTATTCTCCTTCTGGTAATCTTCCCAAAAGAATTAAAAACATCATATACCATGGTGATGTATGTACACCCATGTTTACAGCAACACAATTTGTAATAGGTAAATCTTGGAAATAACCCAATGCCCATCAAGCAAGGAATGGATAAAAATGATGCAGTAATTCTATACAGTGGAGTACTACTCAGCTATAAAAAATGATAAACTCTAGGCTTTTATAGGTGAACTTGAGACCACACTCATAAGTAAAATAAATCAAATCCACATGTGTAATCATCATATTGTCTCACTAATGTGAGAAACTGAAAGAGTAAATAAGATCCAAAATGTACAATAGATACTATGAATTTTGAAGAAACTGTTTCAAAGAAAAGAGAAACTGTGATGGAGTAAAGTGGAAAGAAAGGAAACTGGAAATACACACACACACGAGAGTTAAGATAGCTATACAGCTAGTTTCTCTTAGTTTATTGAAAAAAAAAGGTTGAAGCTACTATTTTTTAGAGAATATTTCATGCCTATATCTTATACTCTGAGTAACTACTAGGAAGATAACAATGTACAATGTATTAATTATTTTTACTCTCCTAGCCTGTTTTGAAAGTTTGTTTTGTTGTTATGTCTATTTTTTTCTTTTTAAAGTGCAAAAAAAAGGATAATAGAAAAATGATGACCATATGTGACTCATTAAAGGTGGTACATGTTTTGTCCTTGTGAAGATATAGATAGCATTACCAGCTCTTGACTTTGTTACAAAAATATACAATTTGTTATGATTCTAACTATAAAAAATGTTTAAAATGACTGAAAAATCTGCAAACCAGTAGAGATAAAAATGTGTAATATAGAGTACAGGGCACATAATCAGGATGCAGTTTATGATAATGGTAAGAACAGTAAAAGAACAGATATTATTAAATGGAATAAAAACAATCTTTTTATACTTCATTTATAAGAGACATAAAACCACATGGAAAGGTTTAAATACAGTTACACTAAAAAATATATCAGGCAAAAGTCAATCAAAACAAATATGGCCTGTTCATATCAGACAAAATGGAAATTATATACACATTTCATTAGGGATAGAGAGGGATAATACTTTTTAAAAAATTATAATAACTGTGAAAGATGCTAAACTAAAAGCACAAACTTATATGAAGTGATTGACAAATAGCAAATAAATGAGGAATTTAAAAAGATTTTTCAGACAAAACACATCGTAAACAGTATAAAGATTAAACAACAAAATTATCAAAATTATGCCACAAGCACAAAGACCTGACCTGATACCTTCAAATCAGAAAATGCACACTTTCATGTACCTAAGAACAGTTTTACAAAAGTTGATCACATACTATCTTATTAATTTTTTTTTTTTTTTTTTGCAACACCTGGGATAAGAACTCACAACCTCGCACCAGCCAGACAGGCGCTTAAGCCATAGAGCCAAACTCCCAGCTCTAGTTTTATGAGGCAGGGTCGTACTGTGTAGCTCAGGCCGGCCTTGCACTCGCATTATAGCTCAAGCCAGCCTCGAACTCACAACGCACCTCCTACCTCAACCTCCAGAGTGCTGGGATTAAAGGCGTGTGCCACTACACCCAGCTTATTTTACTAATTCTTACTAAATTAAAAAAAATTCATACCATAGTAGAACACATTATTTGATCAAAATTCAAACAAATTTAAAGATAGAAAGCTATTTAAATTAAAATAAATATGCCTCAATATTGATCACAATGAAAATTATGAAATATTAAATCAAGGGACAATGGCAAGCATATCAAAACATGGGAGACGCAACTAATACCTATAGGTAAATTTAAGAGCATAATCCATTTATCTAAAAAAAAAGAATGGTTGAAGTTAGGTAAATATTCTATTAACAAAGCTAAAAAAGAACAATAAATAAAAGTACATAGAAGGAAGTAATAAAAATACAGAAATCAAAGCTATAGAGAGGGAAAATATACAACCAACAAAATAAAATACTATGACTTTATGAAAATCAAAATGTCTTGCCACAGAAGACAAGAGCTGAGATCGTTTTACAGATAAATTTTTTTCCTACTTTAAAGGAAAAAATATCCCTTTACTAAATTTAAAAGCTCAAACACCAGAAAAAAGAACCAGTAGCCATATTAATAAATTTATAGTTTAACACCAAAGCCAGTGAAATGGGCAAAATGAAAAGCATAAACTTACTTTCACTTTAAAATCCTACAAAAGAGAGCTAACTAAATTGAATACGCTATTATTTTACTATAAATGACATTAATGGGACTATCGGCGAAATTTGAATGAGGCCTGGAAAATATCATAGTAATGTACTTGCATGCAACTATACTACCTATTTTGATGGTTGTGTTGTGTATGGGTAGTTCGATGAAATAAGACACTGAAGTATTCAGGATAGATGTACACCCAACTCAACTGGTTTAAGGTGAAGAAAAATAAAACAATTCTTGGTGCTAGATTTGCTACTGTTTTCAAAGTTTGTGATTGGTTAAAAAAAGTTTAACTTCAATTGTACAAGAAATAGAAACAAGAATCAGCAAGTGGGATTACATCCAACTAAAAAGCTTTTGTGCAGAAAGAGAAGCAATCTGTAGAGTAAAGAGGCAACCTACAGAATGGGAAAAGTATTTTCCCACCTACTACTCAGACAGAGGACTAATATCTAGAATATACAAAGAGCTCAAAAAGTTAAACCACCTACAATTGAAGAGCAATCAAGACATGGGCAAGTGAACAGACACTTCACAGAGGAAGAAACACAAACGATCACCACATACCTTAAAAACATTTTCAAACATCTCTGGACATTAGAGAAATGCAAATTAAAACAATGCTAAGATTCCATCTTACTAGGCAAAGAATGGCAGTCATCAAGAAATCAAAGAATAACAAATTCTGGCATGGCTATGATGAAAAAGGAACACTTCTGCATTGCTGGTAGAAATGTAAACTAGTACAACCATTATGGAAATTATTACAAGATTTCTGAAAGAACTTATATTAGAAATTCTATATGACCTGGCTATCCCACTGCTAGGTATCTTCCCCAAAGAGTTTAAATCATCATATTACAGCAATGCTTATACACTGATATTTATAGCAGCATAATTCATAATAGCTAAATCCTGGAAACAGTCTGCATATCTATAAATAGATGATTGGATAAAGAAAATCTGATACCTATAATGGAATACTACTCAACTGTAAAGAATGACAAACTTAAGAAATTTGTAGGAAAATGGATGCACCTGGAAATATAACGCTGAGTGAAATAAACCAGACACACAAGCTTAAATACTATATGGAATCTCTCATGTGAGTGAGGTAAAGAACAAACAGAGAAATGATAAAGGATAGTTAGGAAAGGACAAAGGGATGAATCTCTTGTAGTAAGGAACTGGTGCAAGGGAACAAGAGCAAAGGGTGAGGAGGAGGGGAAGGGAAAATAAGAAAAATAAAGATGTGCCGGTACAAGAACCCAATAACTCCAATTAGTGTAAACACTGTGTGTCATAGTATAGCTAAGACAAACAACATCAACAAGTATAAAAAGATGATGGGGAATCAGAGGAGGAGGGAAGAAGGGGAGGGAAGGGGAAGTGGATTTAAAAAAAGAAAGAAACAAACTAATATGTGCATATGATGATTGTACACTGCATTAACTGCAAATATGCACTCAAAATAAAAAAAGAAAAAGATCCTTAAAAAATAAACATTTTTAATAAAAATATTCTTTGAAACATTAGTATAAGAAAGTGTATTGTAAAAAGGTGAACCACATTAGTGTTACTTAAGCTAGTTTATAGTTTCCCAGTGATAACTTCCTGCTTGCATTACGTATTACAGTTTACGTACACTTACCTTTGACCCAGTATGATAACACAGCGGAAAACTACAGCATCCACACCCAGGTTGTCTGTGGCCCATTTCCCATCTCTGCCATTTACTCTGGGTGTGAACTAATCTAATTGATCTGTTCCGCAGATTCCTCACTCATAAAAAGTCAGGATAAAATAAGCCAATATATGTAAAACAATACTCTACTAACTGGTTCATGCCAATTGATAAATAAACATTAGCCACCATTACTAGAGACGATGTTACAGAAAGAATTTTGAGTTAGCGTTTAAAATACATTCACAGTATGCCACCACTAACAGAGCAACGAGTTATAATAAAACAATAACATAATCTAAATCTATGACTTGTATTTTCATAGCAAATTACAATTTTCATCGTACCTATATTAAATTCCTGGCTGTTTCACAACATAGGGAATTCTATTTTCTCTTTCAGGGTTTTAAGAGGTGATATACAATTGGTATAGAAACAGCATCATTTTGCTAGGAAAGAATTTGAAAACCACTTGATTCTGCAAGTTCAGGGCTGTGTGCTTTAGATAATAGCCTGCTTGGGACTGTGCTTCACAGAGGTTATATGAACCAGCTTTGACGATTAAAGCAATACTGGTGGTTGTCTGGCAACAGGCTATTTTCTGGGAAAGCTGTTTTAATGAAATGCAGTCTCAGTGTTTTGGGCTAGTGATTTTCGGTTCATTATCAAAGAACGATAGACGGTTTCCTGTCAGAGCCCTGTGCCGAGAATTAGATGACCTCCAGAAAACAGGCTCAGCGGATTCCCATGATGTCAGTCTGATGAGCAGTTTTCCAAGGCAGTAGGTCATGGTTGTGCTTCTCAGCAGTATTCCCACAAAGTGAGGAAATGAAGAGGGGCACGACTCTGCCTCATCTGCTCACAAAATAAATGAGTGGATCAAACTGAGTAAGGCTACCAATGTCTATGGAGCTTTTCTCTGTTCAAAGAATACCTAGATAATATTTTTTTCAGTAGAAATTGATTTGACTATTTCCAAATCAAGCTTTTACTGATTCCGTTTTTTGTTGTTGTTGTTTGTTTGTTTGTTTGTTTGTTTTACGCTCTGATGTAAGAATTTAGAGTCAGGTGACAGCACAGAGCACAACATCTTGGAAAGATATGGCTCCTTGAAAGAGAAGTTAAACTCAGAGGTGGTGGCACACGTATAATCCCAGCACTTTGAGAGGCTGAGGCAAGAGGATCAAAAATTCAGGCCCAACCTGGGCAACTTAGTGACTTAGACAGATCTGTCTCAACATAAAAAGGGGCCTGGGAATTATACCCAGTAGTAAAAAAATGGAGTTGGGACAGGAGGAGGAAGAGGCAGAGAGGAGGAAGGAGCAGTGGGTGGAAGTTAGGAGAATACCAGCTGCACTGTGGGACTTCAGGGTCCACTAAGACCTAGGGTTTATCACTCACGTAACTGACACATGGACTCAGTACTGCCTGCCTTCTTTCTTAGATTGTTAAATTTGAAAAGATCAGGAGATACATTTTTAAAAGGCCACCAGGAGTATATGAGAATCAAAACAATTTCAATTGATGAAACCAGTCTGGATTTAGTAGAGATAAAGAAGAATATTCTTCCATGCTCTTACCTGTGTTGAGGGCTTTGAATTGATATATCCTACACTATGAACTGTTTAAATTGATGTTAATCTTAATTTTCTACATTTGGAGTGTTCTGCACATAGTTTATGAATTTTAGATATTTTATCATTCACTTAATACCAGTTTTTTTAATGTACTAATTTTAATTCTGATAAGTCAACCAATTGACCGTCAGTCAATTTTTCTTTCCTGTCCTCTTAGATTGATTCTAATTTGCCCTTCTTATGATCTGTCTGGTAATGCAGCTACTGAGGCTCTAAACTGTATCTGCCCTTGAGGCTTTCATTCAAAGCAGAGAGATCTCAATATGATTGTAAAATGCAGGTACTGCAAACATGTACTGGTAAAAAGGAAAGAAAGAAAGAAAGAAAGAAAGAAAGAAAGAAAGAAAGAAAGAAAGAAAGAAAGAAAGAAAGAGAGAGAGAGAGAAGAGGAAAGCAGGAGGTGCAGAGTAAGTACAAATAACAAAACTGAGATAATAAGAGTTACAGTAAAAAAAGAAAAGGCAAAAAGGAAATTTTTGAAGAAATAATAAGACAGTCGAAATGATCATGTTTTTCTCCATAAGAATTGCACCCTATATATGCCTATCAACCAAGGATGTGAGATACCTATTCCAGTGCAGTCTAGCCAACACAATATGTTATCAGATTTGAATTTTTTCCATTTTGATAAATGACATTTGAGCATATTTCTCATTTACAATGGCTTCACTGTGAATGAAGTTTACACAGTTTCACAGGTTTAAGACCCATTTATTATGTATGTCACTTAATAAGAACTGTCTACTCCTATCTTTGGATCACTTTTGTTGGAATTTGTTATTATTTTCAATTTTCATTTATCTTTGCTGATGAGCAGAAATTTATAAACCTTATTTAAATAAAAATGTCTTTATACTTTCTGAGATCTTTATATTGTAGAAAGTATTTTCTCATTTCAAAGATATATAATGCTTGGGGCTTGGGGAATTTTTTAAGCCAAATTTGTTTTGTTTTTATTTTTTTTATTTTAAAGAGTATAAAACCATTGTATAAAAATGCCATGTCTTTCTTGTCCACTCTGCAGCTAATGGGCAAGTTATCCCCACTTCTTTCTGGTTCCCTGTCACACAGAGCATTATTCTCTCTCCTTTGACTTTCAGTCTATGAATCCCCAATGGAAAGCTACTCAGCTATAAAGAGAGATAGTCTCGAGGCTCTTGCAGGTAAATGGATACAATTTAAGATCATGCTCATGGATGAAATGATTCAGAGTCACATGGGTGAACATTGTGTTGTCTCCCTAGTATAAAAACCTAAAGGAGTTAGTAGGATTCAAAATACACAATACACATTGTAAAAGTCAAAGGGGAGGAGGTGTCTAAAAAGGGAAGGTAGTGGCCATTAATCTATTATCATGATTTTAATCCTGTATTCACTGTTCTGTTTAGTTTTGTTTTATTCTGTTTCAGTTTGTCTAAATTTATTATATTTGATGGCATGAACAGCTATTTCAAAGATAACAAAATACATTATGGTAGCCATTATTGATTTCCTATTACCTTGTTTTGAAACCCTGTATTGCTTTCTTTGTTTTGTTTTGAGTGATTTTATTCTATTTTGATTTGTTTGATTGCATTATGTCTGATGATATAGGCAACTACTTAGAAGATAACAAGAGGCATTATGGTAACCATTGTTTTTTACCATTGTGTTGAAGTCCTGTGTTGCTTCCACTATTTTGTTTATTGGTTTTATTCTGTACTATTTTGTTTGATTTTATTATGCCTGATGGTATGCCAGCTATTTTGAAGATAACAAGAGGCATTATGGTAGTCATTATTAATTTCCTTCTATCTTTTTTTGAAGTTATGTACCATGTTCATTGTTTTGCTTTAATTGACTTTATTCTGTTTTATTTCATTTGGTTTTATCCTCTTCAAAATAATAAAATTTTAAAAAAGAGAATAAAACCAAGCAAAATAAAACAATAAAACCAATCAAAACAAAAAAGTGTAAGTGATACAGGGTTTCAAAACAAGATGATAGAAAATCAACAATGGTTGCCATTAATGCCTCTTGTCTTCAGAATAGCTGCCCATTACTTCAGACATAGTAAAAATCAAACAAAACAGAACAGAATAGAACTAATAAAAAAATCAATGAACACAATAAAGGACTTCAAAACAAGATACTGGTAAATTCAAAATGGCTACCATAAAATATCTTATTATCTTTGTTTTTTTTTTTTTTTTTTTTTTTTTTTTTTTTTTTTTTTTTTTTTTTTTTTTTTTTTTTTTTTTTTTTTTTTTGTGGTACTGGGAATTAAACTCACAGCCTTGTGCTTGCCAGACAGGCACTTAAGCTGCTAAGCCAAACTCCCAACCCTAGTTTTTTGAGGCAGGATAGTACTATGTAGCTCAGGCCGGCCTTGCACTCACATTGTAGCCCAAGCAGGCCTTGAACTGACAACGCTCCTCCTACCTGAGCCTCCTGAGTGCTGGGATTAAAGGCGTGCGCCTCTTGTTATCCTTGAAATAGCTGCCCATGCAAACAGATATAACAAAATCAAACAAGACAAAACAGAATAAAACCAAACCAAATAAAACAATGAAAATGGTACAGGACTTTAAAAAGATAATAGGGAATTAACAATGGCTACCACTCTCAGAAGGAGGTCACCCATAGGTGCTATACTGCATATTATCCTCTAAATAGATGATCAGATTACCAGTTTTAGGCCTGCAAAGTCAATGAAACACTAAACATTACAAGCATTAAGTTGTCTTTTACTTCAATAGCCATCATCTCAGCCTGTGCTTCTCTGGATCAGTGGGATGCTCACAGGGGAGAGGGGAACCTCGGCTCTTCTTGTCTCCCAACCCATGCACTGGGAGGGGCTGGCGTTTGGTGGTCCTCCCTGTGGCCCTAGCATGGTGCTGACTCCCAGGAAGTGGCTGGCTTCTTGTTCTCCTCCCTGCAGCCTGAAAATGGTGCTGACTCTTAAAACAAATTCTTAAGCATCAACCTTGGAAATTTTACTTCTGTTTTTCTAGAGTAGAGGCAAAAGTCTGCACTAGCTATGTGTCTCCAGCTAACACACCCTCATATTAGATATTCAACAAGTGGTTAATAGTGACAGCAACCCAAATGTCACTTGCAAATCATGCACTGAAGGTTTAATTCTGATTTTCAAATGCAACAAAAACCATTGAACACAAAAGTAAAACTGTGATCACTTTAACTACCTAAAACATTCACAAAACATATCCTTGAAAGTCATGTTACTTAGAAGTGGATGCATGGAAATAACTCTTTATTTCATTGCCCTGTCACAAGAACACCTCTCATCTCCACTGCAGCCACTGCTCTTTCCAGACTCCAGATCACAAAGCAAAGGGGAAGTAGAGGGCACAGTTTGAACCAGGCTGTGCAGAGAGAAATAAAGCCAGAGGTGCTGGAGAAGATGGGCTGCTTTTTCCTTGCCCCTTTTCACTCATCTGTCCAGTATACTTGAAATGACTCCCGCTTCCTGTTACTCCAGTGCCTGAGCCTTGAACAGGGCCAAAGCAGTCAGGATCTCTAGAGGTGGTGCAACAGGTTATAAAATCTCCCTAGGTGATTCTAATATGTAGCCAGGACTGAGAAACAGCCAGTGTGGTCCAGCCCCTTCATCTGGTTAACCAGTTAACAATCCACACACGACAAAGAATAATCTGAAAGATTTCATGGAAATTTTAATAAACCTGGGAAGTGCTTTTGCAGAATGGCATATTTCTGAGAATACAATTTCTAGATAAGGTGTTACAGTAAAGAATTTGTTTTTCTAGAAAGTGGCAAGAAGAACCTGGAAAATTTTGCATTGTTATTCAAGAATAATTTGAAAATTATCTTCTCTTTCTTTTCTTCATCGCTTTAAAGGAAAGAGCAAGAGCTACATATTAGCTCCCTTCCATTTGCATTTTTTATTCTTCACACTCCCCTTTCTCACCAAAATATACTGTCCTATAAATCCATTTGCAGACATGAGGCATCAGATATTCTGCAGACAGAAATTGAATGAGCTTTTTTTCCAATCAAACAAATGGATTTTTCTAATATTTGGAGATGTTTGTCATGCCGAAGCAATTTCCCTCTCACTTCCTGCATGCTGCAATGTGAATAGACTAATGTGTGACTTGTGTATTATCTCTGCATACTGTTGCTGATATTTATGGCTAAGATTTCGGGAAATGACTGCTGTTCTCAAGCCCAACAGTCCCCTTTCTGTTTACCACAGTGTTTTTCACATTAGATGCATAAGATCTGAAAATAGAATTTCCTTAATTGTAGCCATTTTCCATGTTTTAATTTTTTACTTTGTCTTTCAGTCTTCCTTTTCTCTTTTCTACCAGGAAGTAATTTTGTTTATAATTCAACTTACCAATTCTAAATAAAATGTATCCTTTAAACCACAATGTATCTTCTCACATTGAACATATACTTATATTAATGACAGTATTACCTTGGTTATTACAGAAAAATAAAATACATTTATCCTAGATTTCTAGCCAAGCAAACATTAAATCCAGTATCCTTTAATTCTGTATTTTAATTTTATGTAATAATAGCAGATTCTCACTTAATGTACATGTATTACACTTTTATATTGAAAGGGGAGCATGTTGATTTAAGATGTGCTTATTTTAAAACCAACTCTACTCATAAAAGAACATAATTATAAGCAGTTGTGGGTGAAAGTTAACTTGATTTTTAAGGTTTAAAGTGTTCATATTTTTCAAACATAGTCAGCTAAGATAGATAATGATGAAATGAGCTTATCAAATTAACCTCCTTTTAAAACTTCATTTCATTTACATAAAATGTGTTTGTAAACTCATTCTGATTAAATACTTAGAAAGAAATTAGAACTAATTCTAACATAGCAACAAAATGTTTCTCTTGCCATTAAAGATAATTAGAAAGTCTGGAAGATTTTGATTTTCTGGTGACTACAAGTAGAATATAATTTCTTCCCTAAAAAGAGTAGCTATTAAAATTCAGAAGATTGAACATTTTAAAAGTCTCTTCTACATGGAAATAGTTTCCTAATATTTTACTAAATTTATCAGGATGTGATTCTACATTTATGCACAATATTCAATAAACTTAAATAAAGACTGCTTATCTCATTCTTTTGCTTATTATACTAATATATTGCTGAAAATATAAATTAATTATTATGAATCATTGCTGCTTACCTTTTAGTTTTTTCAAAGCTCATTCAAATGCCTTTTCACCTGGCTTTATATTGTGTGTTCCATATCACCTTTCAAGTGAAAAATGTCAGGTCTTTTTTGTTTTTAACAGTGTATAACTCTTAGCATGAGTTGATTGGAACTTCCTGTATGGTAATATTTTGAAAATTAAGAAGTGAGCATTTTAATTTACATTACTAGTGTTCTCTCAAATTAGGTATGGGAGTCTAACTTTTATCTTTCATAAAAGTGATTGTCAAGTATAAAATTCAGTATTATCTGACATAATTTCCCTTTAATGAGAAAAGTATAGCATCTTGAAATATTTTATGACATTTTAAAAATAATTATTATGTGGACAAAAATTAAATTGCAAATTTTTCATAACATAATTAAATTGCCATCTTGCAAATATGTTTTTGATCCTTGGTTTAGTGTTTTTGTGTATGGTTGAGACAAAAAATCACCTAAATTAAATAGAATAAAATTTAACAGGAATGCATGTATCATTTCTGCTTACTCCACACAGTAAAACTTGTGAAAAGAAGACTTAAGAGTTGTGTCAGATTGCAAACAGCACAAATCAATAGTAACTTGTGTTTTATCATTCAAGTGGGATGGTGACATAAATAACCCACTCTTCTGATTAGATTGTACCTGCTGTGATTTGTTTAATTTAGTCATCATATTTTATGCTTTTTTAAAAAAAAGACATAGGCCAGGTTTCCTATGTGGCATTCCACAGAATACATTTTATCAGTGGTTATCAGGAAGAGGAAGATTATGCACATGATCAACCACTGGATTAAATGAGTTTTTCTGTGGAAACTTCTCAATATTTGTCACGTGTTAGAGCCTTTTGTCTCCATGAAAGGGTATAGGATGCACATATTTGCAAAATAATTGACTGCAGAATTTTTTGTAAGATACTTATTGATAGCTGAATAAATAATTTGAGAGGGAAGGCTGGATTCTGTACAACACAGTGGAGACAATATTGATCTGGTCAATTGGTAGTTGATTATAAGAAAAGAATCAAAGCCTGGCTTAAAAAAAAAGTCACTCTTCTTGATCACACATTGTGTGGCCTGAAAATTTTCTTGACTGTTGGCTTACATTCAGATTAGGAAAAATAGAATATTTCTTGTCCTAAGAAGTATCTGAAGTGGAAACAAAAACAGATATGCTTTCTACGGATTTAAAAACTTTATGATAAAAGGTCAGAATTGGGATACAGGAATACGTGCAAATTTTTTATGAGTTCATGTAGGAGGTACATAATGAATGCATTCATTGTGGGCAGTTACTGTCTGTGCATGACACATCTTCACTCTTTTTACATCTCTTTTCCCTCCTCTCTTTCTCCTCCCAGTATCTGTTAATCTTCTTTCATTTGTCAAAGACCTATCTCCTTTTTGAAAAGGAACTATTTCCATTTCAATATTTTAAATTAGTGTGCAAAGCTTTTGCTGAATGATTATACAGAGATGGCGTTTGCTTTTCAATGTCTCATAGCTTCAGATTTATACAAATAGGAAATATTTAGTCAAATTTTTTTAAGAGTACATAGTAGAATACCATCAAGAACAACACACAAAGTAAGTCCAGGGAATGCCAAATGATTTTTCATTTAGCAAAATACCAATAGAAAATATCAAAGACATGAAAGTAGATTTCAAAGTTGGGGTGCACCTCAAATGTCATCCAGTCTAACCACTCATCAAATGAATGACTTGCCTCAAACCACGGGTGATCTGATTGCCAAAGAGATGACTGTTACCCTGCGGAGTCCTTGTCCATGCAGTGGCTCAAGGGCTGAGTCACAGGTTCAACAGGACCTTATGTCAGACACAAATTAAGTGATCCTCTTAATAACTGTTTTTCTAAAACATGATTCTGGTATAATGAATAAAAAATGACCCCAAAATATAAATTTTAATACAATTTTGCGTGTTATATTTAAAAGGGTTATGGCAATCCATGTGAGGCAGTTGTTGGCATTATTGTATCCATTTGTTTCACAGAATCTGTTTATAAGACTATTGTTCTACTCACACTTCCTACATACCCAACTGAGGAGAAAGGCTTTAGAGAGGATATAGAAAAGTTCATGCTTTTAAAATATCCTAAAAAAATCAATAAGGGCTCTCTTTAAATTGTCTCCTAATAGCTGATCATTATCTGGTCAGCTGAGGGCATCTATAACGTTGAGAGGTTTCTGTCTGAAGTTGATGCTTTTAGCTTAACCAGCTGCAGATCCTATGCAGATCCTTCCCTCTTGTTTTCATTTATCACTACTGTCAGTGATGTTGGAAAATGCTTGGGATTTCCACTTACATTATGAAAGCATGAACATGAGAACCTCCCATAAGTTTGAGGAGTCTGGAGAAGCACGTACTTGTGCTTTTTTACCATTAGGACATCAAAATGACCCCACTGTCACCTGAGAGACTAATTTGATGTTTCAGTTCAAACTGAAATGCAAGATTATCTTTTCATTTCAGTGTTTAACTTTATTTTCATTTTAAGGTTTTTTTAGTACATGCTTTCAGTACATTGTGATTTCATTTACTGTGGAAAGTTGATACAGGGACATAACATAGAATATTTTTTTTCATAACCTAACCCTCCTCCCTCACTCCTTCCAACTCTTGGTCTCCTCTCCATTTGCAAAAGTTCTATTTTCATCACTTTTCACCTTTAATTATTTTATCCCCATCCTTTTTCCCTCTCCTCCCCCTTCTCCATTTCTTGTTCCCACATCCATTTGAAGATCTGCCTACTTTCTATCTATTCATCTTCTATTTTACTACACACATATTTACTATATGCATACAAATGTTTTATATCTATATATATGTATGCTATAAATATATAATATATATACTGAGTTTTTCATGTAAGAAAAACTATGTGATAGTTAAACTTGTGTGTTTAATATCTTTCAAAGTATAAGATTATAATGTAGGAATTGGAAAGGGGGAGGTCTAGAAGTTTTACATGACTCGTCATAACCCCTTATATTAAGGTTATATAAATATTTTGAAGGATTTGAATATTGAAAGAAATACTACTGAGATGATAAATGTCTTTCCTTTCTCTTGATGTGTGGAAAAGTGATATGTTTCTTTCAACTACCAGTCACGGAGAGAGACCTTATGTGATTCCTCAAAGATACGTTCTGTTTGGAGGACTTAGTGGAATTATGACTGACCCATGCCTGAGAAATATAAAGGTGCTAAACTATGAATGATTTGTTGTCCTGTGGCAAAGTAAATCATAGTTGTATTGAGAACAACTGTCCTCCCAGAATTAGTTACCAAAAAGTTGGTAGCTGTTCTACTTACCTACTAGCTAGTATTAAGAGGAAGATTGCTTGAGATAGTCTATGGTCTTATCCCAAATCCCTCTGAGTGAGGTAAATAACCCACTGACAAAAGTTGGATATGTAGGACTGAGAAAGACAAAGGAAAATAGCCAAAATAAAGATACCTACCACTTTACAGGAGACCGGGCCCCCAAATTCAGCTATTGATGTGGGGTTTGGAGAAGCCATTGACACTCTACCCAATCCCAAATTCTGTGAGTGAAAGATGACAGTTCAATTTCAAAGATAGTCACTAGCAGCATAAAATCCTATTAGTCACAGACCCTTGCCTCTTGTACTTTTTCTCTCTTCTACTTGTTCTGAATTTGATGGGGCAAAACATGATGTGGTAACTGTAGAAAGAAACAAAGAATCATAGACAAAGGCTAATGATCAAGAATAAGTTGCCCTCATCTAAGATACACCTGAAATTTAGGCATAATTCAAGAAAGCAAGAAGGGAAGATTACTGAATTGATGGAGAAATAATTTTGAGTTAATGCTTTATAGAGGCTAGAGTTAGTGGACTAAGAATTAAACTTTTCTCATAATTTTGAGGTAGAAATGCGCTCGAATGTAGGAAAATTTTTAAACTTCTGGATCCCAGCTTGAACCTCTAGAAATTTCCACCCACCACACTCAACATATTTAAACTAAATCTACCATCTTTCACACATTCAACTTCTCATCTGAATTGTTTATTTTTGCCATCATTGTTGTTTCAGAATTGAGGCTGTCTTTCAATTCTATGTCTAAATTTCTTATTACTTTAATGTCTTTTCCTAAATTAGATCGTCCTATTCCCCTACTTTCTGGCCTATTTTGAAATCATCTCAGAATTTATATTTTAATTCTTTCCTCCACTTTGCCTTTTATAAAGTCTTCTTAACACATTCTCCCAGGACTTTTATAGAAATTCTTATGAAGAAACTTTACACTGGCATTCAGCCATAAATAGTACAGAAAGATCCTTTGGCAGAACCCTTTGATACACACCCCAAGGTAACATTTTGCAAAATTATGGTACAGTATCACAACCAGGATATTGGCATTTGATACAATTCACTGATCTTATTCACATTTCCAGAGTTTTCCTTTTACTCTTTCGTGTATGTGTTTGTGTGTGCAAGTTCTACACCAATTTATCACCTGAATAGACTCGTGTGTACTAAAACTGTAAAAATAATGCCTGTCCCTACCACAATGATCCCTCCTACTGTCCTCTTGTCACTTTTTCCTTTTTTCTCTCCAGTTCCCTGTCCTTAACCCCTAACCACTGCTAATGTCATGCTTTTTAAAACTCTACTATGAATGAAACCTTATGGCACAGAAACTTTTGGGATGTGCTTTATCCACTCAGCAAAACTTCTTGGAGGGTTACTCAAATTGTTGCATATATTGAAAATAACCACTTGATTAATATTGGTTAAAGGATAAATATATAATTTAATGATTTGATAAGGATAACGTCGTTTTTTTTTCCAAATATACTTGGTTTGGCTACATTTTGGTATCATTTTTGCATAATATTTCATACCTTCTGACTCCACATGAAATGAAAATACTTAAAGAATACATTTTCTCTCATCCTCATGGTGTTTTGTGCTTAAGCACAGCAGGATAAAACCAAATGTTTCTGGGGGAAGAGTTGCTCTGTATCTCCCACACAAGATCTTGGCTGAAACCCAACTAGGTGATGTGTATCCAAGCTAGTGCAAGCTGGAAATACAGATCTTCAGATAAGGCAACTCAAAGCCCATTCCTCTACAATAGGTTTCTCAATCCTGGCTAAACAGGAGCTCATTTGGTGCATTATTCAGGAACACTGATTATGGTCACTGATTATGATGAGTCAAAGATCAGCAAAATAACAATTTTTGAGGGTAGCTCCATCAAAACCAGAAGTGACAGGCAGCCAAAGTGACTGTTTCTAGTTGGCATTCAGCACCTGTTTTGATTGGACGACACTTGGGTCTGATCAGTTTTTAAATACTTTCATTATAACTTCTAATTATATCATATCTTACAAGACATTTAATTTAAAATATTCTTTGAAATGGATAAAAAAGATGTGGTATTTTTATACAATGGAGTACTACTCAGCTATTAAGAAAGATTGCATTGAAACTTTTGTAAGTAAATGGTCACGACTTGAGACCATACTCATAAGTGAGATAAATCAAACCCACGTGTAAATACCATATTGTATCCCTAGTGTAAGAAATGCAAAAGTATATATGACTCGAGATCTATAATGAATGCTACATAAGGGTAAAGAACAGCTCGGAGAGCAAAGGTAATCAGGAAGGGAAAAGGCAGAAAGAGAAAGGGGAAGAGGAAAAGACATAAACCTGTATGTATGTATATGTAAGATAACCAAAAAGAACACTGCTGAATATATTCGTTATTGAGAAAGAACAATTAATACTCATATGATTAGATCAATCTTGCATGTCTATATCTGTTAATGTAAGTAACCATTTTAAAGATAACGATGCGTAATATTGCAACCACGGTCAAGCTTCTGTCATCCGGTTTTGTAAACCTGCAATGTTACTGTAGTGTATTTACTCTAGTCGTTTGTTTGTCTCTTTTGCTTGTTGTCTTTGCTATATATGTCTTTTTTTTGTTTGTTGTTGTTTTGTTTTGTTTTTCTTCGCTTAAATAAAAAAATATTCTTTGATTTTGATTCTGAAGTTTTTATCAGAAAATTAAAGTAAAATTCTGATGCTTTTGGTAGCTAAAAGATCAGGTAACATGAGTTACTCAGCCCTCTCTAGGATCCTTATTAAATTCCTTGGCCAAGTCTGTTTATAAAATACCAGAAAGAGTTAAATTTGGGCACAAAACTCTAACATTTCTTTCAATTTTGTTTATTTTTACATACTCATTCACAAAGGAACATTTATGGTGAATTTATGCCAAAGGAAAATCTATGGTGAATTTATGCCATCTCTCTTCAATACATTCTTCAATCTAGTCTAATGAAACTCCTTTGACAGATACTGTAGACATTGTTAATTGCCTTCTAGTAGCTTTTTGCTACTTTTTCTTAATAACAATACTTGAATTAATTTGGAGGTATTAGCGTGCCCAGCTAAAAATTGAGTCTATCAGGTTTCCATGTGACACAGGTATGATGCCACAGTTGAGAGACCCAGGCAAACTATTGGGTACCAGTGAAATATTGACCATACTAATCTTGTTTGCACAGTTTTATTACCACTTTTCTCCATTATTCTCACCTTCAATGCAAAGGAGATGAACGGAAGTATCACAGCCATTTTGTGACCACTATTTGTCAATTATGAATGATGGAACACAAAGCTAGAAGTGTATTATATATTAGTATCTTCACTGGACTTGATGTTCATGCACCAGTTTCTTTGTTATTTGAGCAAAATAAAACACTTCTCTGGGATTCTGTTGCATGGAACCAACTGAAATTATGACTTGTAGAGGAACTAAAATCACTTAAGACAAACAAGTAGCTTCTACTTAAAATGAATATGAGCTGCTTCCCAGTTTCTATAAACTTAGTTCCTTAATTATCTAACATATTTTGTTCAACTTTCTCAAAGATTATCTTCCTTTAACTCAGGCCTTCAAGTGTAACATCACGGCCTCAACTGTTCATATTTCCATTCTACCCCAGGCAACATAGAACCTATGTTTTCCTAGTTATCACTTCATTTTTCTCTTTGAATGCAAAATGACAAAAGGCATTGCAAAATTATTCTCTATAAGCAAAGTGCACCCAAGCTTTACCAGATTTTGTAACCAGTATTTAGATTTTACATTCTTTAGCTATAATAAACTATTTGGTATTCCACAAATATTATATATATGTCTACCTCTCTGGATTGGGGGTGGTATCCCTTCTGGATGGAGTGAGTGTTCATTCTAAAGTGATATTTAAATTAACACTTTAAGTATTAAAGTAAGAATATTTAATTGCAAGTTAAGTACCTCTAAAGCATGGGGTAAGAAGTGTTTTTCAGATTTTGGAATATTTGCATTTTAATGAAATATTTGGGAATGAGACCCAAGTATAAAAACAAAATTCATTTACATTTCATATTTGAACATGTGTGAAATTTTCATTATGAAAGCAACTTCTGTTATGGAATTTTTATACTCAAGTGTTATACCTGCAGGTAATTTTGTACAATATTTTTTTTTTTTTTTTTTGCGGCACCGGGGATTGAACTCACAACCTCGCACCTGCCAGGGCAGGCGCTTAAGGCCCTGAGCCAAACTCCCGGCCCTGGTTTTTGAGGCAGGGTCGCACTATGTAGCTCAGGCCGGCCTTGTGCTGGCGTTGTAGCCCAAGCCAGCCTCGAACTCACAACGCTCCGCCTACCTCAGCCTCCCGAGTGCTGGGATTAAAGGCGTGCGCCACCACGCCCGGCTTGTACAATATTTTAAATAATTTTTTCAAGGCACGTTTAATTTAATATTAAGAGTGCAATACAAAAGGACCAAATACAGGGGAGGAACAGAGTTCTTCTCTTACATCACTCAACGATAACTCTGTTTTAGCATGTGCCTATTCACTGGACTCCAGGGATTTCATAAAGTTCACTACTAAAAAACTAACAGAGATTTTCATCACAATCTAGTTGTGAAATGAATTTTTAAAATGCTTCAGCCATACTAAGGCTGAAATTTGGTGCTGTGCCTTCGTGTTTGTACAGTTCTTAATTAAGACCACATGCAGTTTCCACAACCACTCAAAGAACAAACCATTGATTAAAACCACATTGATGTAAGACCCTATAACTAACATGGAGCACTAACCTAAATGATTAAATATATGTACTAGTTGTACTTATATCTATTACTTTGTGTTCTCATGAATGTTAAACATTGGCTCTTTCAGCAAATAAACACTTTACAAGCAAAGTTCGTCTAATTTGAGTTTTGATCTAAAAATTCAACAACAGTAATGAAGTCCAGTTTGTGAAGTTCAGAAAACTGATGTACACTGTCTCTAAGTCACTATGCTCAAGGTTAAGAGGGAAGGTTTTCTGCTTTTACATGTCACTGGAATTTCACATGAGCAATTCATGTTTCATAATGCCTAAGTTTCATCCAACAAACTGTCTGAAGAACGGTGTGTCATAGACTGAAGTCTTCTGCTTCTTCCTCTACTTTCTTCAAACAGAAATATTTCAGAACTTGCATTCATGTTCTAGAGGGGAACTTCTTGAAGATGACATCTTCTTTGGAATAGTCTGGCAGCATCAGACCTCTGAAGCAAGGTGAAGGGAGAAGAAAAAAGCTGGAACTCAAGGTTCATCTGGTAATTTTTCATTAACCATTACAAGGTGGACAGTATAAGAATGTGGCTTTTATGGCCTTGAAATTTGAGTTTCATTGTGGAAATGAGTACTTGGCCATCTCTGCACTGCTTTCTCATAATGGGATCACGAGTGAAGTTTTAACTGGAGATTTGTCACCTGTCTGATGTAAACTTTCTGGCACTGAAGTTATTATGGAATTGTCCCAGTTTGTCTTTAGTCTGGTCTAGTTCACCTTTAGTTTTTAGAAAAAACAAAGTTAGTTTTTCTTCACACTCTCTATAGTTAGTTACATCATTTGAGATAAGATATGGGCACTTGCCCTACCCATCATATTCAACAATATGCATCATATCGTTTCCTTCTTAAAATTAATTCATCTCCTGCCATAATTCTGAGGTCTGTTCCTCTCAGTCAAATCTTTTTGGGAAGAGTGTCTTCCCCGGGCATCTTGAATCCAAGTAGTCACCACCAGGGTGTGGTCCCAGGACAGAAAGGGAAGGGAAGTTGATGGCCAGGCTAGCCTGATCAGGTTTAAGAGCTAAGGACAGTTGTACCCCTGTGACATGTCAGACCCTCCTCCAAGTCCGGCCTGTGTCCCACGTCTGCTGGGGCTCAGCACACGCCAATATTTTAAACAATTTTGTGCACAAAACAAAGTTGCAAGGTATGGAATTTTCTACATAATGCCACTTGTCAGCACTCGAAAAGTTTCAGGATTCAATTGAGAGTGCTACATTTGCAAGTTTTATGGAAGAAGGAAAATACTACTTACTAGAAAGTGTGTTCTTGAAGGAAGAGTGGAGAAGATGGTGTCCAGCTATAGTCAGACTCCTGAATGATAAGTGTTATACAAACAGCCTTTGTGGACTCAAATAAAGAACAAACACTTAATGTAAATGTAACCAAAGCATAGACATGTCTAATCTGGGTGCCAACAGCAGTTACCACTCTTCCCTTTTCACTTCCGGCCCCGCCCCGGTCCATTATTCTATAGTATATCCAACTCCCTTGCTTGTCCCTCCATTACCAGATGTATTCCACAATGTAGTCCTCTTCAGAATGAAGATTATAATGTTTGTCAGAAACAAGTTCTAAAACACACACCTCCCAGGCCCAGAATAACCTTTCCCAGTTCCTTCCTGTCTACCCACTGCAGGGGTCAATGTTTTCCATTATGAAAATTTTTCAGGAAGATCACTGCTACGGGCTGCCCTAACTCGGAATCAGAATCATTTTTTAAAGCCCCACTAATTTTAAATCCCAAGAAACTTCTGGACATTTTAGACTCTGTGCCCTCCAGAAGGTCTCTAAACTCACTTGAACATCTACATCAAAGAAAAGGAGCTTCCACTGATGATGGAGAGTGGTACATGATGTAGAGTGATTGACCTCTTGTAGCCTTCTCTGTTCTACAATATGCCTGTGCAAGAAAGGAATGATTATTTCTAGAGGATTTCAGATCACCATGAGCTAACACTTGTCAGGACTGTTCTAGAAATGTTTTACATATCCAAGAGGTTGGACCAAATAAACACTAATCTTCTCATTCAATTTGGAGACCTTAATATTTCCAAAACAAGTTTCCAGCTTCTTAAAAACATTTTCAGACTTAGATATTTTTAAAATTTCTTTGTATAATCATCTCTAGGACTTTATCAGTAATATTTCTATTAGGCCAAAATTGGGCTTTCTTATTAGAACATTTTGTAAAACTCATATCCAAGGAGAAGAAGTACCTCATTATCTGAGCTCATCATCTTAGTCATGATGCTAGCACTAGGCTAGGAAATACTTAACCTAGTGATCTTGCTGAGAGTTGCTGCTTGTGATAATTGTGAAAAAGGAATCTGGCTTGCAGATTCATGCAGCCAACTCCTGACAGCAAAGACTACAGAACAGTGAACATGGTATCTGCCTTTTCTAACCACCACATGCTCTAATCTTAAAAGTGGAACAGAAGGTTACACAAAATTTAAACAAAATTCCTGGGTAAAATATATCAAATGTATTACATTAATTGTGAAATTCATCTAAGGAGGGACTCTAAAAGTCACTGGTTTTTGAAACAATTGACCACGGTGGTTTTACTGAATTTCAATCCATTTAGTCTCCATCCCGAGTGTGATCAAACTTCACTTTCATGTTGCTAACACTAGGACTATTCCTAGATCCTATGAAATAAATTTGAATCATTCACCATAAAGGCATGTTGTTTAAAGTTCTCTAGAAAAGCTATAATTTGTGCCTAAATAATACCAACACTCTGTTCATGCTCTCTAAAATAATTATTGCTTTGTGCAGAATTTTTGAAAATTTTATGTTGTTGGCTTAAGGAGTCTACAAGGACTTTTTCATATATATATATATATATATATATATATATATATATATATATCTTATTTGAAGTTTACCCAACAACCATTCCTCATACCACTAAAATTATTTGACATGACACATTGAGCATGAGTTGCTTGTTCCATTTCTCTAATTAACATGAATTAACAGAATACTTAAATATTATTTAAAAGCCCAAATGGTCCAGAAGAATGTGCCATATATTCATCTGTAATTCAGTTCTTTTGTGGAAAGATATTTTCTAACTTCAATAACTGCTAAGAAAACTGTCATCGTGTAACAATATGATTGAGGTTTATTCAAGATATTTTAAGAAGAACCTTTAATTGAGCTTGTGGACATTTAAATGAATTCCAAGGAAATGCAATTAGTGACTATCTAGTAGATTGACAAAATTAGAACAACAGAACCATGCAGAAAATATTAATCCCTAAAGTGGTGTTGACTTCAAACAATAGAAGAGCCTCTCAATGGAAGGAAAGCCTGCCTTGAAAACTCCCTTCTCAGATTTTCTACATTGACTATGGGCTTGGTAGACCAAATGACATTATCAGCATAGCTGGATTTAAAAATTAAGTGCTCAATAAATGTGCGACGCAATGGATGATTAAGATTTTCTTTGCCAGGCATTTCTCATTCTTACCTTGAGAACACCTGCTGTGCCTTACTCTCACCCCTCCACTGTACTCCAACTAACTACCCGCTCTAGTGTTTATGCCACCTTCATACTTCCCAGCTTCTCTAGCTACATGAGCACAAAACTGTAGCAGGATCAGTGAGAATCCCTCCCTGAAAATTTAACAATTGGAACAAGAAAGAAGAAAGAAAGAAAGAAAGAAAGAAAGAAAGAAAGAAAGAAAGAAAGAAAGAAAGAAAGAAAGAAGAGTTTTTTTCCCCAAGGTTAAAATGTGTGGGCAGGTGTGTTTTCTTGCTTAGAGGTGGCTGTTTAAGAAATGAACACAAAACGTAGTGAGTAGAGAAGAGAATATGAAGATACATGATCCATGTGATGTTCGGTCCTAGATTCCCATTTTCCTGGAAGTTCTGTTTTTAAGGCTGTTAATTTGACTTCACAACAAAAATCCTTCCTTTTAGGTCAAGATAATTGAAGTTGCTTTGACATTATTACAGTCAAAAAGTTCTGAGAAATATTCTTTGTGTGTGATGATTGATTGGAAAGTGTCACACGTGGTCAGAGAAAATAAATACACATTCAAAATTATATACTACAGTCATCTTTCATATACTTTACAACTTGTGAGCCAAACAATTTTTCCATTCACTACTGCAACAATGGCCTATTCCATTGATATCCCAGTAACCATATTTCCATTTATATGTACTTTTATTTTGAAGAATAGTTTGGACCAAACTTGAACAGGGATCTCCATGTCCTGTTTTCTATACATAGTAAAGAGAACAATAGAAAATATAAGAAGAACTAAAATAAATAAAACAAAATACAACTCTGCTGTACAATCAGTTATATGTCAAAGCATTTTGGTGATGAGCTCTTAAATATACCAAAAAAAACATTTTTACTAAGATTTCAGTTCACTTGCTCAGCATTGTCTGAAACTAACCCTGAGACTCTGAAGTTCCCAGGGAAATCAACGAGATCTTGGGCTGTCAGAAGTAGACAATAAACCAGATCTTATCTCTGTATGAGACTGGTGGCTTCCTTGTTCTAGCAAGATGAACTACATCTTCTCCATGAGCCCCAAGCCCTTCCCACACTAAGCAGCTGCCTTCCCCAGGAAGAACCTATTAACAATCAGCACCCAAGTCTTGCCTGCCTGGAACTCAAATAGGCATCAGTCCTTCACACTGTCAGGGCTACTTGAAATTGAAGAAGAATGAGATACAGTAAAGAGGGGCAGCATCTCTGCCCTGCAACTCATATTCATGGCAGGTGGAGGTGAGGTCCTTGGCTCCACCAGCCATTCTCTGGGCATGGTAACAAATAGGTTGTTGCCTGTCCTTTCTTTCTGTTGATTCATACTTTGTTTCAGAAATCTGTTTTTCCATTGGAAATCCTATAGCATTTTATAGAATTCATCTCAAGCCTTGATGCACTATAAGCAGTACCCAAAAAAATACTAGCTTGCTGTATGTCAACTGGTGAAGTGACAGAGTCCTTGACCAGTGGCAGGATTGGTTCTTCTGAACCATTATTCTCTCAGACTTGCTTGCATAAAGTGAGTATAAACCCAACTTTTGCCTGTTCATTATGCCTGAATTTAAGCAGAAAAAAACTCAAGGAATATGTAATAAATAACTGAACTTTGCAAATATGGTCTGAACACACTTTCCATCTCTTGGCAATATCGAGTACCTTCTTTAATGAGTACAATACATAAGTGTGTATCCCTGCTTGATCATGCAGTATACCATCCTGGCCACTTCAGAAGATTAGAAAACGAGCCACATTTTCTACCTTCAGGACCATTAGCTATCTGCAAAGAACAAAGATATTTTATTTTTGAAGCATCTCTCATTTTATGCTTGAATGTTTTCCACATCTGGAAGACTAATCCCTGGCTGTTTGCAGGTAGATACATAGCTGTATACTTGGAGTAAAATGCAAACAAACCTACCATCTCAACAACTGTCTAAGATCTCTCAGAGAGGAACCAACTGGGGCCTGTTTGGCTGCTAATGGCAAGTCAAACCTTGGAAACTGAAACTAAAAGAGACAAGGTATTGTCTTCAGAAGAATCAGTCCATGAAAGAATCTGAGAATGAACAAGGGCCAAGTCTGAAGAGTCACCCAAAGCCCAGATTCCTTTAAGGCAGAATTTAAAACCAAGGGTAGAGCATGGAACCAGGAAAGGATGCCAAAGTGAAAGAGCCGGGAGGACTGATTTAAGTAGTGTGAAGGAGGATAGCTGGAAGGGACAGTGGAGCAAAGCAAGAACAGAGAGGGGCATCTAGGACAACTGCTGCAAATAAAGAAGCTTTTATTTCCCAAAGGACCTGAGGGTGCATGAATTGACTAGTTTGAAGGTTCGAGGCTGGGACAGAAAGCAGTAAATGAAAAACTTACTATTCTTGAATTTATATTGTACCTGAATTATTAAATTTTCTTGAGGCTAATTCCAGTACCATTGAAAACACAAATAGAAACCTTTGGTTTCATCATGTTGAAGAGTCTGGAAGCTACAACACGAACCCTTTTTAAAATAAAAAATCTTTCAAGCAACATCAATGAAAGCTCTAAAGCAACTATCTTTGCTGAATGCTAAAGATAAAATAGTTATTTTTGAAGTGTAACATAGAAGGTAAGGTATAGCATTTCAAGCTTCAAAATGATAGAGCAATTTTCTGATAAAAGGTTTGCAAAGCATTTTTCAGTAAAATGACCTTGATGTCTCTGGCCAAAGTACAATCATTTACCAGTTTTCTTGCTATTCCATGAAATATTTTGAGTTTGTGTGAGCTTATTAGGTCCAATTAAAGGAAAATATTTTTAATCTCTGCTTTGCACATATTTTATCTAGCATGTATTATCTCTGAATGTCAGTTTCCTCATTTTTTATTATCATTAAAATGGAAGCTCATAAGTTTAAAAAGTGATTGCAACAGCTAAAATTAATGCACAGAATAGCCACAAAAGAGTATAAAGAAAAGGCTATTGCAGCACTTATTTTTTACAAGTCACTATTAGCATGTGTTTTCAACAAGTAGGTGTTGGAAAGTTGGTACGGTACACTGGCCTAGGGATCAGCGGTAGACAAAATATAGAGACAAAGACAGGAACATGGTAAGTTAATAAATATATAATACTGTTATATAAAATCCATGTGGATATGCAAGTACATCATATATAATAATACAAGTATAAAGTGATGCGATAAAGGAAAAATAAGAAAGGCTAAAGGGGAGGAAAGTGCTAGAAATTCCATTGTAGATACAGGCTAACTGGAATGCAAATGTTGTATCAGTATCTTATACATGTTAAGGATGAAAGCTGTACAGCTTCTTTACTGTGCATTTGCAGCCTCAATTTGAGTATTCCTTAGCATTCTATGTCTGTCTCTCTAGACTTCAACATCCTAATCCGTATGGCAGAGATGATAAGAAGGTCCACTTCAAAAGGCTGGTGTCACTGCTTTGCCCAATCCTGTTCACAAAATAGTGCTCCATTTAGTCATGGAGCTTAATTTTTATCGGAGATTTGAAACTGCAATGTGTCCATTTAAAAAAAATTTATGTTATACATGAAATGCTGTGCTGAAATGAAGAAATTCTTTTCACCTATTGTGGCACTGTGATAGCAATGTGATCTAACAAATAAATTAGAAGCATCTTACATTCCTCTGCACTTCCAAATGACTAGAATACATGCATTGTTTATTACCTCATTTTTCTTGGGGTGTTTCAAGTTATTTTTTATTGATGTCTCTACCAATATAAAACAAGTTAACATTTAACTTCCAGAGCCTCTGGTTGTTATTTTATTTTCTTCTATTACCTCCAATGTGTAAACGGCTGTAGAGAAGAGGAACGCAATAACAATTCTCTAATTTCTCTTCCAGTCCAGTCAATGCTACACTGTAGACCCATGAGGATATTACATGACAAGGGACAAATTAAACTGACTTGCATATAAAAAGATGGCTTCACATATATGAAGATAGTGTTACATACAAAAAGAATCCCCATCCTGGATTTGTTGCTGTATTGAAACAGGTTATGGATGTGGCCTCTCTGTGCTGATAGAGCTTTGTTATTTTGCTTTTTGCTTTTCTTGCTTCCACAGGAAGGACCATATGATAATGATGGCAGACATTGTCCCAGTTCTGACCTTCCCCAACTGTACCAGCACTTTAGCACCACATCATTCAGGAACAGTACTCAACTTGGTTGGACACCCCTCAAGTCCTGGCTGTTCAGGAGATCACCCAGAATAGTACTTTCTCACGTAAATAAGAGTGATGAAGTGACTTGGGCCAAAGCACAACTAGTGACAGAGCTAAAAATCAAGCTCTCTGATTTCTAGTTTACCTAAATTGCTCTAGAGGTAAACTGTAGAGCTTACCTCTGTTTAATTCTGCCTCTATTCTGAGTTAATAAAACAAACCAATGCCCTAAGATTAGCAAGCAGGAATATAGTAGAGAAGAGTTGGATTTTTGCAGAGTATAGATTTTTCCGCAAGCCAACCACAAATGTCATCAGCACAGGTCATTATATATTGTAATATTATTTAAATTTATTCCACTTTCACACAAAGTGAGTAATAGTACAAAACAGTAGTCTTAACATTGTGATCAATTTCACAGATAATGCTATCACATGTACTGAGTAATGTACTAGACACTACAACTAAGTCTATGAAAACTGAAGCTCTAGCAACAAAATCAGAATGTGTCACTGCACTTTGGGTAGTTGCATTGCTCCAAAATAAATCCCCTGTATGTTGCGATTTTATATAGAATCCATCTGGTGCTTGAACCCACAATGGCCTTTCTTTTATATTCACCCACATGTACATATAAATTTCTGCACATGCATATTTATCAAGATAATCTATTTTACATTCCTGATTGTTATTTTGATAGAGTAGATGTATACAGGAAGCATCAGTGCTCCCAAATAAAGGCAGACTCTGTGTCTTCATTTGCACAGTTTGGAGGTTTATTAAATATTGGCTTAAAAATACAAGTGAAAATGTTATCATTTTTCTTCATTTTGAAATAGTGAGTGGTCTTATTAAACTAAAGCATATTTAGGTAAGTTCTGTCCTTTATACCCAGGCAAGCGGTACCAACATTCTAAGTTCTATACTGTAAGTGGCCTTGCACAATGCAAACAAAAGCAAAAATAAACATATTAAGAACACTTGAGTGCCACCCTTATTTAGGATACTCAGGACCACCACACACAGACTATATCTCTAAACACCTGTCATAATGAGTAACATTCAGGACTCAGAGCACAATTATTCCTATCTCTTGCCTTGAATTATGGGCAAAATTAACAACTGCACTGTGAAGTTCATAAATGTTTGTAGACATAAAGGTTTGTGGACACTGCTTCAGAGAGGAGGAACATAAGGTAGTGACAGTATGTTGGGTAAGAGAAAAGACAAGTCAATCAACCACTTAAATCTTTCTGGCCAGACAGCCTGAACGCAATAGTGCCTTACTTAACAAGGTGCACACCTTCTACGGCTAGGACTTTTTTCTGAAGCAAAACTATAGACTTTGACATTTTAAAGAAAAGATTCAAGAATTTTCCTATTTATTTATTATATATTTTTAAAATGAACAACCTAGACTAGTGGTAATAAAAGAATGGTTATATATGAATCTACACCAATACAATGTAATACAGTGACCAGGTATTTTAAAATTGTGTTTAAGGAATATTTATTGACTCAGAAAAATATTCAGGGGAAAAAATGCAGGATAAAAAAGCTGTGTGTTTATCAGGTCCTCATTTTTTTAAAAAAGAATTTATATCTGAAAGAAAGCACGTAAAAATGTACACAGTAAGTGTATTGGTGGAATGAGTTAATGTCTGGCAACATGATAGAGTAACTAGGTAAAGGAGAAGGATCTATTTTAGAAAAAAATCTGGATATAGACTAAGCTAACAATCCTAATGGTGAGCAAAGTCCTTTGTAATCTTCCACTGTGTTGCGTGTTAGTGTATGTGTGTCAGTTGTTGTATTGTGATTGCAAAGTTCCTGCCTCAGCTCTGAGATTTCCATGCTCTTATGATTACACTCAAACACAGAAACAGGATGGATGTCCCCAAAAGAGACTTTCTCCTAAAGTGTGTCCTTCTTATTAGAAAGCAGCAGACCTCATTGCCAGAACTTTCACAGACCTTTCACTATATCTTGTAGGCCAGCACTGGGGTTACATACTTAAACTTAAGAAGAATATTGGCATTGCTAGTAGTTATTTTAGACCAATCATGATTCATTCCTCAAGGCTGGGAATATTGCCATTTAAAATACGGTTTGTTTGGGAAGAGAAAAATGGAATAACCACTGGATTATTAACCAACAGCACCTCACCAAAATAAGAGTGACATTACAGCACCTCACCAAAATAACAGTAACATTACAGGTAATTTTTGCTTTTTGCCTGTTTATGTACATAACCAAATTCTCTACATTCAACGTTCTTTATGCTAAATAGATTACATTTTTTCTTAAATACTCCCCCAGCCTTGTAGTTCTCCTAAAAAAAGCTTCAATATAATGACATATGCATAAATTAACTGACCCAAGAGACATTCCTTTAAGGGTTACAAAAGCATAACCTAATATATTCTCAAAAACCTATTATGACTATGCTGCTATTTTTTTTACCTCAAATCAAAATGATCTGATCAATATGATTTAGGTTATAGTTAAAGGAAATATTTGTTTTGCCAGGTTTAAGAAACAATAAAAAGGCAAAATAAATCTGAGTCTAAATCTAGTCAGGCAAGACCAGTATTTATACCAGCAGAGATCCCTATTCATGTAAATTATATTTTACCAAGCTGTGTAGTTCCTTCTCTGGTGCATGTATCTCTGAGCTCCATATTTTCAAAGCATTGTAGCCAACTTTTTAAGTCTTCATAATTATTTTATAATATGGACCTAAGGAAAGATGGAAAGGGAAAACTCTAGGATAGAAATACATAGCAGTTTTAAGGCTGGTCTCCAAGTTCTGACCCAATAAGAATTGTTACTCTTACAACAACGGATTTGTTATTATGGGGAGCAAGGTAAGACTACAAAGGCAATTAAAAGTTCATTTTGAAAATACTCATTTGAACTTCTCACTGCAGATCAAATCAAGCAAGATAGATTGCAGTATTTATGTGTTTAAATTTAGATGTCATGGCATAAATAGAAATTAGCATGTAAGTACAACCAGGGTTTACTTACTCCCTAATTCATTTGCCTGTTACTGCTGAATGTTGTCTTTTTAGATATAAAGGTTATTGAAAACCAGAATGAGTCTTCTAGATTGCAGAAAGACATTTTATCATAGTAGACTACTCCTTTAGAAAGATTTTTAAAATAAAAATTCTTTGTATTAGCAGGTAATGTTCAATCCACTGCATATATATATAGATACATAGGTAGACATAGAGATAGACAGATATAGAACTGTAAGTATATAAAGTGATACCTAGTTTGGGGGGCAGTACTGGGAATCAAACGCAGGACCTTGCACTTGCCAAGCGGGCGTTTTGCCACTAAGCTATATCCCTGTGCCCCTCTTACCTAATTGTTTATATTGGTTTTCTCTGGGAAGGGAGAAAGAAGCATTAACTTTCATTCTATATATTTATTTCTATATTACTTGAGTTTTTACAAGAGGAATGCATTCATACATTGCTTTTGTAATTGCAAGTAGCTATCATTTTTAAAAGATAATGGGTATTGTATAGTTTTATTACATTTTTTATAGCTACATAGCATGTATCACATGCTGATCTCCTAACTGTGATAGGTAACTGCATGAGAGCTCTCCAAGACTGAAACAAAAAATATGGTGAATTTGTTTGCTCTATGTCATAGTTAATCATTTAAATAATGCCTTACTTCTACAGTAAATGAACTCTTAAACATCAGAACTAAAAAGATGCAAAATTTGCTGAAATCGTTAAGGTAAAACATGAAATTCCAACCAAAATTGCATTTGTTGTGAACTTCTCAAGGCTCTAGCTCATGGTGAAACTTGAGAAGTAATGAGACCACACTCTTTGCTTCAAGAGCTCACAGTAAAGTATAAAGAAGCTTAATGATTTCTCCAAGTCAGAAATGATTCATATTCATTGTTTTAAGAAAAGTTTGTCTGACATATGTTTAGATGGCATGAAATATTTTATTCAAAACTAATGAACTAAGCTCTAAGTACAGCAAAAATATGTAGGAATGTACAGCCAGACTGAAAGAATAAGTAGACGAAAACAAAAACAAAAAACAAACAAAAAAAAATAAGTAGATGAAAAATTACTGAAAGGACTATTAAAGATAGAGGAATTATTACAAAATTAGATTTGCAAGATTCATATTTAATGCAAGGATTTAGATGTAAAGAGTAAGAAATGAAGTTGATCATTTGATGAAATACAAGGAGAGAGGTGTCACGAAACAAACTTCTCAGGATTTTTATGAAAAACTGGTCAAAGTCAAGCCCTAGTTGAGAAGGGGTGGTTTCTGGTCATCCAGGAAGGTTTTGTTACCAGGGAACATCTCGCTCTTCTTCCTACTGTGTCTTGCTCTTTCCTCCAACCCACAGCGTCTGCTTTTAAGAGTTCATTTGGCTAATTGACAAAAACAGTTGTTAGTGGGAAGCGTGAAAATGGTATGGTACAGTAGAATTTAAAATGGTTTCTTGGACTTTGAAAGCATTTCAAACAGTTAAAAGAAAATAGAAATCAAGAAAGCAGTCTCACAATAGCTACAAAATTAATTGATTTATTAAACACTTAGGATTAAATTTAACCTGAGATCAAAAATCTCTACAATGGAAAAAAATGTATTAAACACTTGTGAA
Organism: Dasyprocta punctata; assembly: GCA_004363535.1. Lineage (NCBI taxonomy): Eukaryota > Metazoa > Chordata > Mammalia > Rodentia > Dasyproctidae > Dasyprocta > Dasyprocta punctata. The sequence continues at coordinate 46,916 of RJWM01002433.1, forward strand.
AGAAGTGGAAAAAGACACCAAAATTGGGAAGATATCTATGTTTGTAGATTGGAAAAAACAATACTGTTAAAATGTTCATAGTATTTTAAGTGATCTGTAGATTCAGTGCAATCTCTATAGAAATATTAATGGTAATCTTTCCCAAACTAGAAAAAAATCTTGACACCGTAATACTAAGTGCAGCTAATCAGACACAGATGACTAAATATTTTGAACTTATAGCAGCATCAATCACAATAGCTAAATCATGAAAGTGATCTATATGCCCAGCAAGAAATGAATGAATAAAGAAAATGTGGGATGTATGCATGCAATGGAGTACTACTCAGTCATTCAGAAAGATTGATTCTACACTTCTGCAATCCTTCAAGAAGCTACAATGGTCCCAGGCAGTTTAAGGTTACTTTTTCAGTTTATATGAAACTATGGAAAACATCAAACAACTAAAAAGATGTTGACCAAAACATCTTAAAGTTTATATGAAACTATGGAAAACATCAAACAACTAAAAAGATATTGACCAAAAACAAAAACAAAAGAAACAAAAAATAAAACAGAAACTGAGATATTACATTACCTGACTTCAAAAACCACCATAGAGCTGTACTAATCAAAACAGCATGATACTTACACATACATTAATGTGGCAGAATAGAACCTAGAAGTAAAATCACACACCTACAGTTAATAGACTTTCCACAAAGTTTTTAAGAATATATAGTGAAGAAAGAACAATATTTTCAACAAATTGTGCTGTGAAAATTGAATATTTATAGGCAGAAGAATCAAACTAGACACCTATCTCTCACCACTTACAAAAATCAACCTAAAGTGGCTTACAGACTTAAGTATAAACTACTAGAAGAAAACATAAGTGAAACTGAGCAAAGATATTCTGGACAAGACCTCTAAAGTACAGAAATGAAAGCAGAAGTTGACAAATGGGATTGCATCGTTTCTGTATGCCAAAGGAAATCATCAGAAAAAAAGGGAATGGAGGAACATAAAGAATGGGAAAAAAGGTTTTTCAGCTGTTACTCTGACAAAAGGTTAATATGAGGAACTCAAGAAACTTAGTAACAACTACAACAATAAAACTAACCCAAGTTAAAAAGTAGGTAATAGATTTAAATAGACACTTCTCAAAAGAGGACATACAAATGGCCATTGATATCTGAAAATATGCTCAACATCACTAATCGTTAGGAAATGCAATTCAAACCCAAATGAGATATTACCTCACTCCTGTAAGAATGGCTCTTATAAAAAAGACAAAAAATTCTAAGAGTGAGCAATGATGTGGTAAAAAGGAATCTTTGCACATTGTGGGTGGGTATGCAAATTAGTGCGTAACAGTATGGAGACTCCTCAGAAAAATTAAAAATATAATGTGCTGAGCAATCCCACTCCTGGGTACGTATTAAAAAGAAATGAAATAGGTATATCAAAGAGACATCTGCATTCCCCAGTTTACCAAAGCACTAGTCACAGTAGCAAAGATACAGAAACAATCTATGTGTCCATCAGCTGATGATTGGATGAAGAAGATGTGTTACGTATATACAGAGGAGTACTGTTCAGTCATAACAAGGAATAAAATATTTCTGGCAATAACGTTGGTGTAACTGGAGATCATTATGTTAAGTGACATAAGCCAGGTGCAGGGAGACAAATACTACATGAACTCCTTCATAAGTAAAATATAAAAACATTTGATCTGACAGAGGCTGAGAGTAAAATGGTGGTTATGAGACTGGGAGAGTAAGTAGGAAAGAGGAATAGGGAAAGGTTGACCAATGGATACTACGTCACAGTTAGATGGGAGCAAGAAATGTCTGAGTGCTATTCCGTATCAACATGACTATAGATAACAATTGCTTGCTGCATATCTCAAAAAGGTAAAAGGATTTTAAATGTTTTCCCCATAAAGAAATGTTCAAAGTTTGAGGATATAGATATGTTTAACCTGATTTAAATATCACAGAATATATGGAGATAAACATGTATTAAAACATCACATAGTATCCTATTAATACGTAAAATGTTTATGTATCAGTTTAAAACATAGATTTACTTTAAATTTTAAAATCAAAAAGAAATAAAGTATGTTCTTTAATTTCTAAATTATTTATAGGAGAAAACATGTCTCTGAACCATATTAAATGGTTAAAAGAAATTGTTTTTGAAATTTTTGTATTCACACAAATATCAGGAAATTATAGCAATTTTGATCTATCCACATCCTGTCCAGAGAGAAAACATGAAATGGTGTTTCTGCTGAAAATGATGGAGCTTTATTTTAAACCCTCTTCTCTCGATTTTAAAAACAAATCCTAAGGAGCCAAAGAAAACATATTATTATGAAAGTGTAGTTCGTTTTTCAAAGATGTTATTATTTTTTTCCTCACACAGTATGAAATTTCATGTGGTAGCTTATGTAATTTTTACAGCTAAACACATGGGCCGAAGACAAAATTTAGTCATGGCCCACAGAACGCCTGAAGATTTATGAGGATGGCATATGGTGCCTCACGTATATGGGCTGATACTGACTTTCTTACATATCTGAGAATGTGTATGAAAGAGTCTCCATGATGTAAAACGTTGGGGGCGCTATTCTTCACAGGAACAAAGCGAAAAGAAACAAGGTCAAGTAAATTTATTTTCTTTGAAAAGATACCATGTTACACTCCTGATGGATAGGTTTCATCCACATTTATATTTGGTTCTGGAAGGGTTCAGTTTTCTCTTTAGGCACCTTGGCTTCTGGCTTTAGGCGGGCACCAACAACTTTGTTCCTTGGAAGAGTTGTTGGGATTTGAGGTTGGGCCAAGAAAAGCCTCAGAGGCCAAGGAGCACTTACAGATGGAGATAATTAGCATATTAAAAATAGGCCAGCCAGATTTTTTTTTTTAAATCAGGAAGTAAAGGGGTAAATGCGCTTTCTGGCAAGACTATAGAAGCTGTGCGGACAGAGGAAATGTGATTCAACTCTGGTATGAGAATGGTGTTTTACTTGAACCAGGTTTCTAAAGACTGAAGCAGGACTTCCTTTTACTGAAAACCATGAAGTTGGCGGGCTTTGTAGGGGCCTGCCTTGAAATTCTGCTCCAAGGTTACCGTTTTGAATCTTGCTTAAAAGTCTTAGAATGAGAGATTCTTGGTTTCAGAAGACACAGGATAAACACCGTGAATTCATTCAATCGCTTTCTGATGCATAGTAGAGGAAGTGGCATTTCTGATACCACCTCCCATTGAGAGGGGATTACAGAAGAAGGCAATAGATGGGAAAGAAGGCCCTAGAACAAAACCACTTGGACTATTTTTCCAATGCTAAAGCAAAGGACTGAGACTGGTCTGGGATTTGGGCTCTATCAATGAAATGTGCTTAATTGCCAGATAATTCACTTTGGTTTCCTGAAGTTCTGATTCACAGAGTCAGATCATATGTTCCATCCTTTTTTGAAATCTACTCTTGTTTAAGAAGGAACTAGAGGTTGCCTGTTCTGGAACAGTGTTTCTTAATGGATGGTATGGCACTGATAATTGAATTCAGAATTATCCATGTGGGTTAGAAAATTTATAACATTTACCAAAAACTAACAATTTCTCTGTTCCCATGACCATCTGGATTTATGGTTAACCATCTTGTTGACTCGACTCACCACAGATTTTGCAAATGCAAAATTGTTAATAATTACTATCATATAGAGCTTTTCAAATCATCTACAGGCTTTAGAAAACAGAAGAAAGGGACTGTGGAATTTTTATGAAGCACTGAAGAAACAGGTGGAAAAATGATTAGCCTCAGTTATCTTACAGTCAACCTACTTTGGGACTTGACCAAGAACTACTACCATCCCTTCAGAAGTCTAACTCTATAGTTAAATAAGCAGCTTTTCCTGCTGTCAAGATTGGGTCCTGGGTTTGTCACCATGTAGAAAATTTCAAATAGAAGATAGATTTTTTTTTTTTACTTTGTTTCTACCCCTGTAAACACAAAAGAGAAGTAGTTTCCTTCTTTGTTTATTGATCAACTTTTTTTTTTTCTTTTGTCTTTTTGAGACAGGGTTTCACTATGCAGTTCAGGCTGGCGCTGAACTCACTTCATAGCCCAGGCTGGCCTTGAACTCACAGTAATCCTCCTGCCTCAGCCTCCCAAGTGCTGAGATTACAGGCGTGCGCCACCACACCAGGCCCTGATCAACTGTTTTTAAATATCCACAACTTACAAATGTTTTACCTAATATTTTTACTTAATCATGCTTACCTACCATCTTGACCTTCACAACAAGAGCAGGGAGAAATATTCATGGAACCAAGAGATCCATGTGGTTGCTTCCTGACTTGTGTAACAGCTCTGACCCAAGAAGAGATCAGCAAACCAAACGATGGCTTTGATCATGCCACCAGATAAGCCACTCAGACCTGCCAGGGTGATAACTATAGGTCGAGATTAGGTTTTTAGAATGAGATCCAGAATGACAAACTGCATCAGTGGGTATTCTGTTCATCTCATTACCTCCCCTCTTCTCAGTTTCCTCTCACAAGAGGTTCATGGGAAACATGGGAGATGAGAGAGCTTTCCAAATTTGGTATGTTGATCTCTTCTTGTTGCAGCAAGCAGAGGTGACTGACAGCAGAGGTGCTGCACTTCCAGATCCCTCACCATCTTCATCCTGAAGCCACACTTGCCCTAGGCTCCTCATTGCCCTTGACTGAGCATGACATGCGTTCATGAGATGCAAGATTCCTCAGATGGTCTGCTCTGGCTAGGACTTCCCACTAGACTGATCAAATTATTCTCAGAGTTAAGCCATAGTCTGACTTCTCCTGATAAATTCTCTGCTGCTACTCTCCTTTTCTATTCCTGAATGCGAGAACTGCTGAACATAAAATCTAACCCTATCTATTCCTTTCCTCTCTTTTCCCAAAATCTATTTCTTATGTATCTAATTCATTTGACATTTGCCTCTTAAAGTGTGCCAATTAGCTCTGAATAGTATCAGTTTCTAAACTGAAGATGGTTCCTGAAAGTCTAGCAAAATAATGCAAGATATCCTTCCTCATAAAGTGTCTTAGTTGCTGAGGCAAAATACCTGACTCTCAAAGTTAAAAGAAGAAAGTTTTTTAGCTCACAATTTCTAGAGGTTTCAGTCCATAATTAGCTGACAGGGTGGCTCATGGCATAGGAGCAACAGTTCATGGCAACAGAAGACAACAAAAGCAACGAAAGAGAGAGAGAGAGAGAGAGAGAGAGAGAGAGAGAGAGAGAAAGAGAACAAGCCTCTTTCTGTTCCTTACATTGTATGGAAGTTACCTGCCCTAGGGTGGGTTGTAGCACTCACATTCTTAATCCCAGCATTGAACCATGAATCAATCACAAACTCTAGATTCAGCCACCTCTGAAAAGTCTATACCCACCCCCATGACTGCATGAAGCTTTGGGGAGACATCTAGACATAAACCATAACACCAAGCAAACCATGTAACCACAGGAAATCAGAGAAATCTTAAAAGTTTGTATAGGAGATAAAAAGTAAACAACAAAATTACATGTGAAAAATCAGCATGTCTGCATTTCTCAACCATGATGTTACAAGCTTGAAGATAAAGGAGCAATATCACCATCATATATGATTGGCATCCAAGAATAAATGAGGAAGGAAAGAGAAGGAGAGAAAAAGAAGGAGAAAGGGAGGGACTGGGGAGATAGGGAGAGAGGAAAAGAAAGAGGAAGAAAGAAGAGGGGGAGGAGCAGGAGGCAAGGGGAAGGGGAGGAGGGGGAAGGAGGAGAAAAAGAAGGGGAGAGGCAAAGGAATAGAAGGAAGGGAAAGAGGAGAAAGGAGGGAGGGAGAGGGAAGAGAGGAAATTCATGATTTAGCAATTCAGGGGACAATTTAGGATTTAGCAATTCAGGGGCAGTTGAAGGGACTGAAGTGAAGGGAAAATCTAGAGAAAAAGCCATGCAACTGACCCACAGAGGAGCCGTGGCCAGAGTAGAAGGAAGAAGAAAGACTTTTAGAAAAAGCATGGAATACACATTGAAACAGGGTTGAGTTTTACTAAGTCACAGGAAATTTTGGAAAGAAATGAAGAAAAAGACACATAGATGAGTAAATAAATGAAAAACGAGGCAATTACTAATGGGGGGTGGAAGCTTCATCAGAAAGGGACGTGTAGTCATGGTCGGATCTCAGTCTTAGCAGGGATGAGTGCTTACATATGCTAACAACGTGAACATCACGAGTGGGTACAAATGGGGAGAAATTAGGTTTTCAGCTTGAGAAGCAGTAAATGTATTATATTTAAAATATCTAGAACTATACAACTAAAATAGGGTAGCATAAACTATAATTCAGAAAAACAAGTAAACAACTGAAAAATCACTAATATGTTTGATAGACACTTCATCAGAGAGCAAAATCTATCTAGGTAAAAGTATGAAACAAGACACTGTTTTTCTAAAAAATGTTTTGTTTGATGTTCATGTTTCTAAATTTTCCTAAAATTAACTTTAATTAAAAATTGAAAAGCACAAAAAATACAGATACATATCTTTATGGAATTGGTTAGAGGCAATTGTTATTCTAGTCCGGTTTCTTGGATGAGGTGTAATAGTTTCATTCTTCTCAGTCCTGTCCACTTCTCATAATGAAGATGTACCTCTGCCAGCTGAATCAAAATGAGACAGGTGACTGTTACAAACCAAACATTTGTCCTCTTCAAAAGCCATGCACTGAAGCCCTAAACCCCAAGCTGATATTTAGAGATGGGACCTTGGGAGGGACAAAGGTGAGGTCATGAGGGTGCTGCTTTCATGATGGGATTGGTGCCCCTATAAGAAGAGATGCCAGACAACTTTCTCTCTCTCTCTCTCTCTCTCTCTCTCTCTCTCTCTCTCTATCTCTCTATCTATCTATCTATCTATCTATCTATCTATATATATATATATCATTTCTGAAATGAGATCATCTGAGCATGCAGTGACACAATGTATAAACCAGAAAGAAAGCTCTAACCAGAAACTGATCATGTTGGCACCCTGATCTTGGACTTCTAACCTCCAGAACTGTGAGAAAATAAACTTCTTTTGTGTGCCATGTAGTAGGTGGCAAACAGAAGTGATTAAGATAGGTCCAGGAGGCACACAACATGATTTGCTTCATGTTTCATCAATAAATGTGCCACAGAAGTTATCAAAATGCATTTCTTTCCGAACTGCATATATTTTAGCAAGGGAAATCAGCAAATAATTAGAGAAATATTTTTATCTCATATCTATTCCAAATAATACTTCTTAAATAGAATTAAGATAACCATCAATATACAAAGAAAAAGAAAGAAACAAAGAAAGAAAGAAAGAAAGAGAGAGAGAGAGAAAGAAAGAAAAAGAAAGAAAGAAAGAAAGAAAGAAAGAAAAAAGAAAGAAAGGGTCACAAGGCATACAGCCTTCTACTGTGCTCTTGACTATGTTGTAGAGTTTGCTGAAACACGCCCTGTAGCAACAATTGAATATCTGTGGTTAATTAAGGGATATACAGTCTTTTTTCATTGTGTAGTCTGATAACAGAAAATAGAAGCCATACCTTCAAATATAAACCTTTAAAGGTTTAGAAAAAATGATTTACAAAGACAAAAACAGATTGACTTGGCTCTGTAAACTATCAATAACTTTAAAACTTTGATCTTGATTTTGCTTGTTTTGAAAGCATTTTATTTTATTGGTACATGCTTGCAGTTCACAATGATTAGATTGCTCATGGAGAGTGGGTACAGCTACATAATACATCTTTTTGTTTGTTTGTTTATTCTCATTTGAATATCCCTAGAAGGAATTTTTACCTGGTGATAAATGTGTGGAAATAAATATTATAAACTTAAAATTAATTCAATGTTGGTTAAATTTTTTGAAACATAGATCACAAATCACAATGATAGCTAATGAGAAAACTCAAAAGAAAATAAGTGAGAATTCAAAGTATTATTATGATACTGAACCAGGATAAAACACTAGACTATGTTCATATACCAGCTACCATACAGTGATAACATAAAAGCCATTGTAGATGAGCCTAAAGTCCAATTTCACTAAAATTATTAAACTACATATCTTGTTGTTCTGAACCCAATTTCTATTTAACTTGTTCTTCACAAAGAGTGCAACAGAAGATCTCCTCTATGATCCCCTAACAACCTGTATATCTCCACCTAAGTGGAGGCTTGAACCGCAGCTTACCTGAGTCTGGGCAGAGCACCTGGATCTATGATAGGAGAGGGTGGAAGATTTCTGAGGGGCTCCTCCAAGCCCATCCTCCACTCAGTTTCCTATCTCCCATGGGAGACTGCGATGACAGAGTTTCCCATGCTTCTGAGATTCTGAGGAAGTCTGAAACTTTCTGTTTTCCCTCCTCCAAATAAAGTTTCAGAATATTACATCATTTTACTGAAGTATGGAATTTGCTGCTCAACAATGGGGTGTCCTACAACTCACACTGCAGTCATCCAGACCCTTCTCATCCACCTGTTGGTGATTCTTGCATTTGATTTTGGGTTGGGTTGGATCAGGAGGAGCTGGCGACTATTGACTAACTCTCCCATTCATCGACTGTGCAAACACGCATAAAACTAAATGAAGGGGATTGAGGGATGGGCAGAGAGATGGAATTGAGGGATGGGAAAGGGATTGAAGAAAGGAATGAAGATGTGTTATGAACAAGTACCAACTTCCCAGAAAGGCTGTAAACATCATGTACTAGATGCATGTACAAATGTACCAGTAAACTAAAAAAAGGAATAGAATATCTAAATCTAAAAGTGGTTTCTTGTATCTTTACTTGTCCAGTGAGTCAGGCCTTAAACTTATCTTTGCCTTGCTTGTGTTTGTGAATTCAACAAAGGATAATAAGCCCTTCTGTGAAATTCCCCTGTTCACTGCACAGATGGTTTATATTTGTTCATAATATCCATTAATCTTAAGACTGTATTATCTCAAAAGTCAATTTATTGAAAATTCTACTTTGATAAAATATTTGTTACAAAAAGCATTGTATTGGACCATATAAAATTATAAACTCTCTTTCAGAGGAAATTGAATTGGCTCAACAATCTTGTGACAATGAGCTATAACCAGGACATTCTTATAGTAAGTCTCCTCACTTTAAACTTGTGCAAGTTCTTTGACTGAGAGAATTTTTTCTAGATTCTCCTTTCTCAGTTTTGAACAAATACAATAAAATGACTTTGACACAAATCCAGTTTGAAAAACACCATAGACATTTTCATTCTCTCACAAACCCACTTGAATAAACAGATTTCAAACTGGACAAAAGAAGTCAAGTTTTGATTGTCGAGTGGGAAGAAGAAATGGGACAGGGATCCGGTCACTGAATATTGATAAGTTTCCTTGACTTAGATGTTGTGGCAGATAAGAAACAGTTTGCAAAACTGCAAGTCAATTAGCTCAATTCTTGACTAACACACACAAAAAAAGTTTTAATCATTATTATCATTGTTAATTTGTCTGTTAAATTTATATTTTTCCTGAAGTAAAATTTCAACTAAAACTGTAGGTGAACACAGGAACAAAAGTGTTGATTTAACGCATAAAAACATAGCGATTTCCACATTCATGTACAGTTTCTCTGATACTAGCCAATAAAGCTATATAATGTTGGTATTCATTCATCAAAAAATAACAGGTTGGTCTCCTTGAGATATGTAGCATAACCAAAGGAAGGTAACTTATTACTATTTCAAAGGGGTGATAAATTCCAACAGATCCATTTTCCTTTTCATTTAAAAAATTTTTCATTCAACAGAATGGAGTAAAACACTTGACAAAGTATTTATTGATGCCAATACGTATTTTGAAAGGTCACTGAACCATACATTTGTTTGCATTTCTGGAGAGAGATCTGTTTTAGAATCTTTTTGAGACAGATGATTCACCTTCTTTCTCCCGTTGAACAAGCACACCATGGTGAAGGTCCAAAGTACTAACCTTTATCCAAATGCTATTTTTTTATCTCCCACTTGTCATCAGGAAATAAAAACAGCAATAATACACAAATCAGCATCCTAATTGTACCTGAAATACAGATAAACATAGAGTCTTCCTTGGAACCAAAGAAATTCTAGCACTAATATCCTTGAGAAGGTACCATATTGAGGATTCCAATGTAAGGGAAGTTTTATAACAGAAGACCCGAAGCAGATGTCACATCAAGAAGTGATTTTTAAATCTCTCCATGTGCTCAGCAGTGAACCAAAATGAAAGTAAGCCAAATCAGAAAACATCACCCAAGTATGCGACTGGGCTGAAGTTTGAAGGAATTCAACTCTCTAATACTCTATGATTTAATTATGTTCTTTCCCATTTTGTAGCTTAAGTATTATGTTAGTTTAAAAAGGAGTTGAATACTGTGTTGTGGAGACCCTATTCTTTGCAAGTCATTTAAACTATCTGTAAAGATAACTAAGAGGAATTCCTTGGGCAAAAAAAAAGAAAAAAAGTAAATTAAACCACCACTGAACAAAGAAACACAGAAAAAAGGAAAAGAACAAGGAAGAAGGAAAGAAAAAAAAGAAGAAAGAAAAGAAAAAAGCAAAGGATAGTGCAAGAGGGAGGGAAGGGAGAGGGGGGAAAGGAAAACAAGAGTAAAAAGCATCTAAAAACCTGCAATCATAAGAGACAGGAAAATGTAGATTTAAAATGAGCTAGGGTAATAATAATATTAATAATAGTAGTTACTTTTAGCAATGCTGGTTTGACAATAGCACTTTGCTAAACATGTATCTCATTTAATGGGTGATGGCCGTAGCATCATGATTTGGAAGACAAGTACCCCAAGTCTACACAGGGTTACCATAAAGTTCAAAGTTGAAACATAATTCTTTGTGTCCAGGGCCAATGGCCTTATGTTTGTGATTCTTTCCCGCAGGTACTCATAATCTAGAAGTTTAATCTGCCAAATTGATGGTCTACTTTCAACCAACCAACCACAGAGATTGCTGCTAGGCGTAACCCACAAATTCTGTCTTCAGTGATCAGCCAAAAAACTCAACTGACTTCTAAGGTATTGACCTGTCACTGGCAGTCACCATGCAACAACCGTGGCTGTTACAGGTCCACGTGGCTGGAGGGTGACATCCTTAGGCTGTTCCTCCTTAATGGTCTATACTTTCTGAAAGAAAAATCTTCCTATGTGACGACTACTGCCCCTGCCACCACAGGGATAGTGTGCAAACCAGCCTGAGAAGAGCTTGAATTCTGAGAAGAGCAGAATGATTAGGAAAGTGGCCACGATAATAAAAGAAAACCTGAGAGATAAAGGAAGAAAAACTAAGATGGAAGCTGTGACTAGAAAGTGTTGTTGCCATTGCAAGAAAGAAATCCATTAAAATGAAGAATTTCAGAGAAAGAGAGAGAGAGACAGGAAGGGAAAATGCTGAAGAAGTCAAGGATTTCTTCAATCTGTCTTTCCCTCATGTCTAGAGCTAAGGGCCACTGGGCACAGGCACAGCTCTCGGGATGAGCTCTTTCTGCACCGCCCTTGTGTATTTGATGAAACTACTTCACCCTATACCTGCAGATAAAAATAACAATATTCCATCACTCCAGTTGCTAGTATTTGCTAGTCTCCCTTCAGTTAAATCATTGTTCCACGTGGTCACCAACTAAAATTCTGAGTTTAACTTAAAGTGGGAGCTGCCCGTGGGGTGTGATGAGCCCCTCTTTTCTCATTCAGGGCTTCTTTTCCTCCTCTCCTCTCATTCCCCGCTGCGGATCTTCACCCAAGGTTTCTGGACCTTCCAGGCACCTGACTGGAGAGATGAAGAGTTAAGGAGAGTGGCACTTCCTGGGGTTAGCTTTTTTTTTTTTTTTTTAAGCTGATTCTACCAAGAGACCCATCAGTGGGTTATTTTGAGTTTTCCCTTTAGAAAAAACTCATTTGAAATTCTCTGGACTTGAATCTACCCAGTTATGCGTGCTTGCTTCAGCCCCTATCAATTTAGCAATACCTCCAACTTCTTTCCGCAGGCCTTTCGAAATTCCTAGGATGATTCCACGACTAAGATTTCTCACCCATGGCCCACGTCTCATTCTTAGGTAATACTTGTCTGATCTTATCCCTCGTGGATCCTAGGGGAGCTGGAGGAGGGAGGGTTCTAACATAACCACTTCGCCTTTAGCTTGTCTAACGCAGCTATCTAGCCAGCCTGAGAGACAAATACCAATCCACTGTGTTCATCTGTCTTACAGAACCTCCGTTAGACCCTTCGTGTGGCCCAGTTTAAGGACTGGTTTAAGGTAAGGGACAGGCATCTCTCACAATTTGCCCTTGGGGGAGTGTGATGGTCTGGATGAGGAGACTCCTGGAGAAATGATGGGATCCTGGGGTGTTATGCTCATCTGTGGATTAATTCACTGATGTTTACAGCTGAATGCTGCTAAGAGGTTGCACACTGGGTCTGTGCCTTTTGAGAGTCCATCTCTCATGAATACTCTTCCTCTGCTTTGTGCTTCCTGGCCTCCAAGAAGTGAGAAGCTTGGCTCTACCACACCTTTCTGCTATGATGTTCCACCTCACCTCAGACACAGCAATAGAACTAGCCAACCAGCCAACCTGAGTCTTCTGACCAGGAGCTGAATGAATCCTCTTTTCCTTTAAGTTATGAGTACTAGGTATTTTATACCAGCAGCAAGAATGCTGACCAATAAAATGAGGCATGGGCTCTCAGGACAGTTCATTAAAGAAATTCTACTAATAAACTACATTTCAGTCTGCTTCTCTACTCTACGTTGAAGATTTGAAGAATAATCTACTCCTTCTCAGCTTCTCACTTTTAAAATCCTGGTCCAGCACTTCGCCTTGGAATAAGTGTCTGTTTTGCAACCTAAACTTCACTTCACCAGCTTATTACAAGGTATTGTGTATGTACTGTAGTTAGTATTTTCTATGTTTGCATACAACACAATTTTCCTCAGGCCTCCCCAGATTGAGAATATAAAGTTCCAGGCAAGTTTAATGCTGAAATTATCATGGCAAGAGTCCTAGCTCTTCTGATGACTAGTAACTAGCACATCTCTAAATATCCCTAGGATATTTTTAAGTTTTCCCCAAACAGAGCCACACACATGACCAAAACCCACTCAGTAATAGCATAGTTTGTACTTTTTGCTTCCTTTCCTACTCTGGCTTATAATTTTCCACATTCTCTTCTCCCAGATTTGAGGAGTGTCAGATCATTTCTGGATCCCAAGGGGAAGTCTAATAAATAGCTTCCTTTCCAATTTTATGCCACATTTAGTCGTCAACACTCTGAAACGGCTCTTCTTTCTCAGAAATTAAGTTTTGGCCATCTCCTGCGTTGCATGAATCCTCCAAATGTCTTCTAAACAAAAAAAGAAAAAGAAATAGTGCGATTATTTTTTTATGACTGTCACTTTTCTTGGCTTGGACAGTCCAGTCTAGCATCAGGACCAAAAAATGACTCCCATCTTTAGCTCCCACAACCACAGACTGCACTGTCCAAATTCTATCCTCCTCCTCCTTCGTGTTCCTGAGGAAGCAGAAGCCTCCATGCGTGTTAATGTCTGGGAGGGAAAGAGAGGTTGAAGTCTGACTAATAACTTCTGGGCCAGTGCTCATTTGGCTGAAGTTATCGAAGGTTGTCTTTTACTTTCTAAATTTAAGACTCATTCAGAAAAAAAAGAGAAAAAGCAATGCATGGCAATATACATTTGCTACTAATCCAGGGAAAATAATAAGTATGAATACATTTATAAATGCAAGGAATATCTCCAGAAAGACCTATATAAAGCTAATTAATAAAAATGACTGTTTCTAGGATGGGAACTTGGTAGCCTGGATCAGAAGTAGAGAGAAAACTGAATTTCATTTTGTGCCTTCTTAATATTTCATATGTGCATGTGTCCTCCCTGTTCAAGCTGAATTTTTAATGACTACTCAGTAAAGTATTTTCAATTTCATAATTTTCAAAACTGTTCGCTGTGTATTTTTTATCACTGCATTGATAAAGTACTTCCAACGGGGGGATAAAAACATGAAAAATTGTTCGTTTTTATGCATGATCACAAAGCACATTCCTCTAAAAGGTACTGCCCTAAAATTTTTCTCTCTCTTTTGTAGTGTTCTGCCAAATATAAGTTCTTTCAGTAAGTTTCCACACCCCTGAGAAATTTAGACAGTGACAAATTGCGAACAACGGTTGACACTCCATGTATTCTTTGTAATATACATTCAATATTCCTTGCTGAATCCTGCCAATGTTCTTTTAGATGAGCAAATATCCAAAGCTTTACAGCAAGAACACAAATTTCCACATTATTATCCTATCCATTTTTAATTTAGCCATTCTAAATTTATGTATAAGATATCTAGAGAGTACTTATACTTTAAGTGAACAAATGCATCACTTTTTCACTTTTCTCTCAGGCTCTTTATAGAGGATTAAACAAATGTTTTATGAGTAAAAATAGAGAAAGAAATGTGTTGTGTTTATGACATTCAAATATTCTCACTGACAATGAAATGTAACCTAATTTCCTCAGAACCTTAGCAAGTGGGTTGGAATGGAGAGGGAGTTTTATCAGAAAAAGACAGTGTGAGTAACTCAGGAAATGGCTTACATGCAAATGAAGCATGGGAACGATACATTCTCTACCCAGTCCTCACTGGAAAAACTCGGGGAAAGCTCAGTCCTCTGAGCCCTGCCCTTTCCTCTCCTTGTGTCCTCAATGTTAGCAGGTTTTCCTGTGACTGACTGACTCTCCTCAACCTTAGCAGTATGTTCCAACACTCTTCCACCTTCACTGTTCTCTCTCTCTCTCTCTCTCTCTCTCTCTCTCTCTCTCTCTCTTTCTCTCTCTCTCTATTTTCCTGAGACATACAGACACAAACACATTGTTGCACACATTCACACCAATGCACACATGATGAGAAATAGCCACGGACATACACAGACACACAGGTACAGCAGTACATGGGGACATACACACAGTAAGAGACACAAACACCCAGAGAAACATGCGCAGTTAGTCTCACATATGCTCTGTATCTGTCCCACAGTGCTCAGTATAACTTCCCCTGGCACTGCCCTCGTACTCCTTTTTGCTTCATTTCCAAGCCTTTTGAAATAGGGAGGTGCACTTGCTACTCTTATGTCTCACCTCACTTTCATTCCGCCTCTGTCTGTGATCCGCTCCTGAACCAACACATCAATAAACTCTCTCTCTCTCTGGTCACTGGTCATTTCCTAGTGGTCAAACCCACTGTACACTTTTCAGTCCTCACCTTACCTGACCTCTCTCAGCATCTGACATTGTTTAATAATCCCTATGGAGACACACTTACCAACTGAATTTCACGGAACTGTAGTTTTGCTCTACCTTTCTGATTACTACTCATTTTACTTAATAATGTTGTTAAGATTATTTGTTTAATACATATTATATGACAGGAACTGTCCAGGGTATGGAAAGTAAGCACACTTTTTTTTCTCATAGAACTTCCTGACAATAAGGGGGAGACAATAAACTTAGTAATTAACATAATGGATAATAAGCATCCTAACCAGAGAGGTGCAGGGTGCTATGACAAATGGGGAGATAGAGCAGGGGAACCTCACCATTTTGAGCAGTCAACAAGAATGGCTTTCTGGAGAAGATGCGCAAGCGTGAGTGTGAAGAGCGGGTAGCAGTGACCCATAGGAGAAGCACATTGGAGTGGTAAATGCAGCACAGGGCGTGGAGGTCTGGAGGTGAGAGAGAGAACACTACTACTTTGAGGCACTGGAACAATTTCTCAGGAACTGAATAATCATCATTGAGGGCTACCGTAAGCTGAATGATAGATTGTGTGTGTTTAGATATATTATCTAGTTCATTCCAAAGTTGTATGTTAGTTACCATCATCCTATTTCTACAGAAAATAGCTAAGGAAGTTAATGTATAAGCTTACTATCTACCAGTTAATTTTAGTGCTTGATGTATCTTAATACCTGAACTCATTAAATCTTTATGGCAAACTTATCTAGTATAAAACTGTGTGGGTGCATATGTGTACTATTATTATCACTGTCCTTATTTTATCAGACCACACAGTTGTCAAAGCAAGAATCATAAGCAAATCTGAACAATACACACCTGTACGGGGATTAGGGGATTTCATCATAACACTGCAGGACAATTTGTTAGTGACAGAGAACAGGATCATGAGGAAGGGAATGCTTGGAGCCTAAGGAAGAAGAACGCAGGAGAATAGGTTAAGAGGACCGCAAAGGATGGAGGGACAGAGCAACAACACAAGGAGGAGTCATTTAATCTGCATTTTCCTATTTAACAGTTTTTAATTATCACCTTGTATCTGATTGGTAGCTAAAGCTGATTGAAAACAATCATTACTAATTCCTTGAGAAACTCTTTGTAAAGAAAATAATAACCACCCAGATCAATTGTCAAAATTCCTGTGAAAGATCCTTGACAGAAACACTGACATGATTGAATTTATTTGTTGGCAAAACAGAGAGTCTTCCCTCTACAAAATAACTTTAAAATAAAAGCAGCACAAATGGATGCCAGAGCTAAACTACATACTTTGTATGCATTATCTCACTTAATCCCCAGAACAGGCTATGTATTATTATCTTCATTTTACAGAATGAAGCTGAGATCCAGAGATACCAAATAACTGTATGAGTAGCATATCTTATGCTAGCAGGAGACAGAATTTAAACCCCAAATACCTGAGTCTAAAGCCCATATTCGTTCCACCCCGCTGTAGGAAAATGAATCTCAAGTATCCTAAACTGTCCTACCGAATGACCTAAGTAACCCTGTATTGGAGCAGTGCGATGAATGCCTTTATGCCTATGCTACATAATAACTTACCACGTCCTGCTCTGCCATTTCATAGTATTCAAGACCCTTCCAAATTTATAAATCAAGCCTAAAGAGCCTTCTCAGCTTACCTCTCAACACAGCTGTTTTTCACAGTTCACTTCATTCTTACAATGATATAGTATTCTAAAACATATTTAGCATCATGGAAATGTTTTCATTATATATTCTAAATTATTCTTTTAAGTTTTTTTCAAATGATATGCACATTATTATTCTAATTTGAGAAGATATATATATATATATGACTTGAATTACATATCAAAATATTATCAGTATCAATTTCAGGAAGGTTGTATAGATGATTTTTATTTGCTTGTTTGATGGATGTATTATTGGTATCATGGATAATACCATTTGAAGTGAATAACTGAAGCTGGATCCCTATGTGTTCAGGTAGCAATAATTTCTCTGGCAGACAATGTGTGTAATAGTGGACTGAACAAAATAAAATCATTTCCCTACAGTTTCTAAGTCTGAGGGAGTGAAAAAGCACAATGTGTACCTTAATGATCAGTTTCCCGCCAGGGGGCCCACTAAGTCTGCCAGTTGGAAATAGGGCTTTGCACGCCTCTCAGATGCATAATGAAAATAATCTCTCTTGGAAAATAAATGCGTTTGATGTAGAGGTCACGAGTACAAAAGAAAAAAGAGTGATGTCATTAACCATCTTAAACCTATCCAACTGAATCCCTCTACCTTCATAGTATTTCTTCTTCCTTTTTCAAACTAATGCTATCTGTTTCAAAGATGTCAACTAATACCATTAGAAGCAATCACAGGAACATGTAATTTGCATGCAAAGGATTTAATGTTAATGAACTTTGCAAAACATCCTGATGGAAACAGTAAAAGAGCAATGTTTTCTCTTCTCTTTCAAAATTTAGTTTACAAGAATTTTTCTTTCTATCTGGAATGTTATCCTGGTGAGATATATATATATATATATATATATATATATATATATATATATATATATATATATCTCCTGGAGTTTCTTTTTTATAACTCAATTATCACAAATGTTCTCATTATTCTTTCCCACTTTTCTAAGACCTTTGAAAATGACTCTCAGAATCTTAAAATTTTACGAAGGACCTTAGGATCCTCTCTTCCAACTTCCTTATTTTATTAGCAATGATAAAACTGGAGCCTGCAGACGTTAAGTGATTTGCTCATGATGACGAAGATGATTAACGGCAGAGGATAGAGATTCTTGTTGCCTAATTCAAAGTTATGTAATTCTTCCATTTTACCACATACTGTCTCAAACAAATCACTAAAGGTGAAAATGTCTCAAACAAAGTCATTTTTGGAAAAGCATCCTCTAAAGAAAGCCAAAGGCTTTTTATCAACTCTCCTTGGTTCTTGAAACTGGAGGTCTCTATAAAATTACTTTTCAAAGAGCTACTATTAATCATAACTGCCAAATGTCTATCTTTAAAACAGCTTTCAAAATACTATCAAAATCTCATTTTATTGACCAGGAGACTAAATCATGGAAAGATAAACAATTCCCTAACGTCATAAAAATGAAAAATAGCAGAGCCACAGTTCAAATGCCAGTCTTCAATGCTTTCTGCAATATACTATGTTGCTTCTTCTTCCTGAATCCAAGATGTAATTCCAAAGACAAGACTATTTACTTACCCTGCCTTTTACTTTTGAAAGACAAAAGAATTATTAAGATTAGCAAAAAAAAAAAAAACATATATTCATAGTATTTTCTCTAGCTCTTATTCCCTTATTCATTCAATTATTCACTCATCAGTTAGACATTGAAAATGTAGTTATTAATACAGCACTAGACAGAACCCTAATGTAAACTTAACAGGGTATTCAGAGCAGCAATCAACCTGAGTAGATTACTTACTTAATGAATGAAGTACACTTCTATGTTGTTCTGCTATGTGCATGTAGGAAGAAAACGAACTTAGGAATCTGAAGACAGCAAGATTATTCAACTGTTGAAAAGCAAAGAAATACACAAAGAATGGAATTATGTTGTCAACTGAAGAGAAATCAACCTAATAGTAGATTTCCATGTATGAAAGATTGTTAGTCTTACAATGATGATAGATATTCCCCATTCCGAAATAAAATGAGACCAAAAAATATAATGAGACATGGAGGCTTTGGCTAAATGTAGTCAGTAGTCTGCTAAGCATGAGAAATTTAAAAGTTTGGTCTAATTTTTGGAAACAAAAAAATGAAAATTCAAGAGCACTGGAATCTCTAATCCTGTAAGACTATAAATTAGCAGTTAATACATAGTAAAACTATGATTTTTTTTCAGTAAGGTATATTTGGGGAAAAAAATGGGAGGATAAAATTGATGCCAAAGTCCCTGGTGTTTCTATAGTACTGTAAAATGAGGCATTTTCAGATCATTATCTCATTAGCTATCTAATTTTACCACTTTCCACTTAAAATTTTTCTAATTACTTCAGGAAGGCTTGCCAACATTTCCATGACCATTGCAGCCCACTCTCTCCCCAACTGCATGTGATTTGAAGCAGGTGGACCACGGCCCAAGCATGCCAGCAAGCAGCTCCAACAGCCCAAGGACAGTCCTCTGAAGAAGGAAGAGGGGCCAAGCAGTTAGAGACACTGCAGACACGGAACAGGCAAAGGGAAACCGACGGGAGCTTGGCAGAATAGCAGCAGTGCTCTCTCTAGAATATTGCACCATCTCACCAGCACTCAGTAACATGGCTTTAACAATTTGATTTACATTCAACCAGCTAGGTGGTAGCCGTCTGAAGTATTGATTCACCGAGGCAGCATGTGTTTCCCTAGATCTGTTCCTTGACACTGGTAAATGGACTTGATTTTATCTACCAAAAATATTACTATCATCATGATAGCTGTCAGTTTTAAATGACAGCCGTACCTCTGCAAAATCTTAGTTTTTGGAATCCTAGGAAAGGTAAATAATTAGCAGAAAATAGCAGAAGACATAATTAGGTGACAACTATGATGGAGGAAGTGATGAATTTCCTCTATTGATAGAGGCCTTTCTGAGACACCAGAAGGGAAGTGGAGGAGGGGACACTGAACACTGGGGACTGTCCTTATCTCCTTTCTACTCTATTTGACTACTCTTCGTGCTGTAAGGATATACACAGAGAAAGGGCTTGGTGTTAGAGATACTGAAGATGCAGAAAAGCCCATGCTGGAGGTAGAACAACTGCATGGCTAGAGAGCATTCTATCGCTCACCCTATCCTAACGTACAGCAGAAAAGAACGGACAGATGAAAACATCACAAAAGTCACTATTCAGTTTTCAGATTCAACACTCTCTTCTCACTCTTGATCGACCATTCATTTACTTTATTGGTCTTACTTCTGATAAAATACTTTTTCCTGAACAGCTATATTCTAAAGAAAGTTTGACTCTTCGAAATCATTTCATAAGTTAACTATCCCAAGAGTATCTGAGAAATTGCCTAGCTGATGAAAGAAAAACATTTTCATTTTCATGCTCCAATAACCCAAAATGGGCCACACAGAATTTTATCAAACATTCCACAAGAAAAAAAAAACTGCTTCTGGATTGAAAGTAAAAATAAGAAACTTAGAGTCTATGAGGAGTAAGATACTTAGAGTGAAAATGCTGTCTCAACCAGAGTACTCCTGTTGAGACATGATAATAAAAATGTTCACAGTAATAGACACAGTATTTCTACTTGGCACAATGTGAACAAAAGAAAAAAATCCTTACATCTGGAAGTGTACGTGCTTGTCTAGGCATTTATGTCTTCCTTCAGACAAATATATGTCATTCATATTGCATATCAAATATTGAATTTGCCAGAGTAAATCTTTTAGCTTGACCTTGTTTCACAAAATACAAAACTATTTTGCCACAGCTGAATAAACCCATGGGTAGATGGCAAATGTAATTTGATATTAAGCTTGGTTGCAAAGTAACTGAGCTAACTGACATGCAATGTCTAATTCTCTTCCTCATTATGTTTAAGTTGTTGTTTCAAAAAACTGAAAAGATTTAAAACCATCTGCAAATCTAATTACTATGAATTCTCAAGGATTGTCCCGAATCTATTGTTCTACTAAAGTGTTACAATATTAAGTATTGTTTGAAATAAGCAGACCATAACTAAGGCGGAACAACAGTTTTTGTCATTTGGAAACCATTGTCTCTTCAGTGGAATTACACATGCTGTGAAACATGATTTAGCATAAAGTTTACTCTTCTCATTCATCAGGAAGCTGCTCATTAAACAACTATAAAATTAACTTGCAGTGGTAGGATTGATGGAGGATGCAAAATAAATATACAATAATCAAACTATATGTAGTTTTTTAAGTAATAATAACTCTTGTTCACAGTTTATATTTACCAAGAGTGATCTCTGAAAAGTGAGAAGGAAAGTTAAACTATAGCTCAAAAGCTACAAACAAAGCAAACATATGATGCAATTGGATAAAATAAAGCTTATATGTGTACATTTATATCACAAAGCTACACACAGTGAATGTCAAGCAGTCGACCAATTACTAAAATAGAAACTTAGGAGCTGCAATCCTTTATATTCCAGTGAAAATAATGGTATTTTCCTGCTAGGAAATACTTTCTGAAGAGATAGAATTTGTTGTGTCTTTAACAGAGTGTACAAAATGGTAGAGAAAACCCTCAGACTGAGAAATACAAATATGACAAATTCCAAATAAGTCTAGGTGATCCCAAAGCATAAAAAAAAGTTTTATTTCCCAGGGAGTAGTCCAGGGAGGGTGGATCCATGAGGCCAGAATTGCAGCATGAGAATGATGCAGGCAGTGCCTTAGGAAAGGCTCATGTACTGCATATCCTGGCATTGTTTCAAGAAAAAGAGATTTCCTAGCTTGTGAGAAGGCGCAAAAGAGGTAGAAAGCACATAACACACCAAAAGGAGTATAACTAAGGAATGACGAGACTGCAGTGATTCATAAGGACATAATGAGGGAGTTTACATTAGGACTGCAGTCATCACAGAATATATAAAGGCCAATGTCAAATGGTCATAGGAACAATTACAATGTTTGGTGACCAACAGGTGTTGCTGGGTGATTGAAATCTATGGTTCCCTTATGACTTAGATCAGTAAAAGGATTAAGGAAGAAAGAAAAGCAGAAATCAACTTACACTTCTGCATAGCAAATTTTGTGTCCATAAAACACGGCTAGCATTTTATAGCGTTTTTGAGTTATGCCTTTGGTGGTCACTCTGGATAAATCTCCAAAATGTAAAGACTTATAAGAGAAGAGTCTTTCTCAAGCTGATTACAGACTACTCAAGCAAGAAGGTATCTGAGTAAATAATTGTAATATACAGTATGAGTGCTTTAATGGGTAAACAGTGTAATGAAAACATACAGGAAGACACAAAAATAGCTTCTCAATGGAATCCAGGAGAAATTTTCATGGTGCCGATATTGAACTGAAAATTTTTAGGAATGAACAAGAGATAAAACATTTTTCCAGAAAAAAAAAAACAGTGTGAAACCATACATATTTTTTTTACATAGAAAGTTACAAAACATATAGAATTATGAAACAAGGTAAGTGGTTTAGAATGCATAGTGAGTGAATCTCCTTTTTACAAAGCAACATTGAAGAGGTAGGCACAAGGTCAAATTATAGGATTTCTTGCACATTAAACTAAAGAGTTAATTTTTATTTTAATGAATATAAAGTGACCTGCAAACAATTGCTATGTTAATGGATTTGGTTTAGAGTGAGCTACTCTACGGCTAGTTTTTACTCCTAGTCAACTCACATGAGATAGGCACTCCACTCCAGAATCATGGGGTGCCCAAACGTATAACACCCAACATTAGGCAGATAAAATGACAACAATTTATTGGCCTTATCCTTGGACAGTCACAGGGGGTGAGAAGCTGCCATATACCACCCAGAGTCACAGAGTCACACAAGGGATGCACTCTGGAACAGAATGAACTATCAGGCACTGAACTAGGTAGATTCCCACAAAGGGAGGGTATTTGTCAGATTTTTTTTCCCCCTGTGGTTACCTAAGAAGATCAACCAAAAGGAGGAAAGATTTCTTTGGCTTATGATTTTAAAGGTTTTAGTCTATGATTGACCAAGTCCACAGCAGAAACATCATCGCAGAGTGCATGGTGGAGGAAAGCTGCTAACCTGGAAGTGGCTGGAAGCAGCGAGCAGGGAAAAGGCCAAGAGGAAAGGTACAAAGACAAGATACGGACCCCGTAGCCCATCCAGACACATCCCGAAGAGTGCCTTACTAATTCCTTAGGCATCTCTCAAGTCAACTGAGTTGTCAGTCAAGATTAACCATCACAGAATATGATTGACTGGTTCAGATATTCAGTGGGCTGGTAGAAAACTCGCCTCAGAGAATCAGGAATTATGTATGACTCCCTTGATGAAGAAGTTCTTTGATGAAGGAACTTGTCTACAGGGGCAGAGTGAGAAGGGAACTTGCAACTAGGTTACTAGGCCTTCCTGTGTTCACCAGATGTCAAGATAGCACATGATACTGGGTCTTAAGGCCTTATATCACGTGGCTCTGCTTAACTAAAGAAAATTTAATAGTTGATTAAAATTAAATGTATGTCAGACAGTACTATAATCCAGTAGATAGAGTGATTCAAAATTCCCATATTATTTGGAAAGATGCTTCACTCTTAATGTAAATTCAATAAATGTTCCCTTTCCTTGCTACTTTTTCCCCCAAGTAGAGATTTTCTCTCTTTTAAATTACATAACACTCTACACCTCTCTTTCCTACACTTATTTTACTCCACATGTCAAATGATTTACAAAGTTATTTACACCTTTAAAGTAAAGCCTCCTAAGGAAAGTACCATTGTGTACACTTCAGGATCCCATGCCGGCTGACAGAGTGTGGTATACATGGTAGTAAATCAGTAAACTTAGCAAACTGGACTCTCAAACTGCCAACTAATTTGAACAGAGAGACAAAGCCAAATCCCTTGACACTAAACAAATTGTTCTTCAACATTTCAACATTACCAAAATAAATGAATAAATGAGTAATAAATTTTTAAAATGAGACTACTTATGTTAGAGATCTGAATACTTTCTGTGGAACTAGAGAAGTTATTTTATTTTTGGAGACTACATTGTTTCAAGCAAAATATTACAAAAAAAACATGCATATTGGTCACTTGAACATGCTTCTCTAATGAGTCATAAAAACAAATAAAGATGCACAAAGGTAGATACTAAGTTATAGTAAAATACAGGTAACCTTAAATTTTTCAAATTTTATTAGTCCTTGTTTAGCTTTTTGAATCATTAATCTTCTCATAATAAAAGATTTCTCTTGGTTAGCTATTCCTCATTATCTTTCTCTTAAGTTTTCCCATGTAAGACTACGTTGATAGAAAATATTTGGGTCAGTTTCTGAGACACATCATGCCATTTCCCTCCATTAGCATCCCCTAGATATACTTCACTTCTCAATAAATATTTCTCATGGTTCAGTCTACATTCATCATCTTTTTGCATTATCAGAGGATTTTGCAACTCAGCTTATTTGTTTGAATCTATCCTCCATAGATCTACTAGAGATGTTAGAAAAAATTTTTCTGAAAATTCAAATTTGATTGTGTACTTCATACCACAGCTATACTTGTTTCTGAAGATTCTTTAATGAGTGCTCCTTTTCTGAAGAATCAATTAGGAGACACACTTAGGAGGTTCCTCAGCCCTGTGAGTCCACACGTATCCTAAACCACAGTCCCCAGGAAATACCTGAAATTCCCTCAGTAGTTACAGATTTTTCCATGTTGCCCTTCTGCTAAGTATCTCCTCTACCATGCCTATGTGAAAAGAAAATGTTTCATGGT
The DNA here is from genome assembly GCA_004363535.1 of Dasyprocta punctata. Lineage (NCBI taxonomy): Eukaryota > Metazoa > Chordata > Mammalia > Rodentia > Dasyproctidae > Dasyprocta > Dasyprocta punctata. The sequence continues at coordinate 71,700 of RJWM01002433.1, forward strand.
CAGAAGTCACACAATCGCCAAAGTCCAAATCCTAGATTAGCTTCTTAATTGTTATGATTATTTATCTTCTCTGATCTTCATTTCACCCTTTTATAATATGGAGTTATGAGAATACCTCCTACACTGAATTTTTGTGAAGATTAAATAAACTGACTTGTTTGAATTTGTTTGTTAAATGGATTGCTATATGGCAAGGAATCAATAAATAATTTTTAAAGATCAGCAAACTGAGATATTTAGGTAATTCTTTAGAAGCCTAAGTGGGACATGGTTTCCCAGTGTTTCCTGTGGTTGGAATCAGTATTTTTTATGTGAATATTCTTCTAGTAAATTCGCAGCATCCAGTGGTCAGCACTGATCAAAGCATCCAGAGAAAATCAGACTCTGTTGAACTTTGGGAAGGCAGATTTTCTCTTAAGTTGAAATAACAAGGAAGCTGAGCAGAAGCATAAGTGGCTGTGAAGAGCAAACCTGATGATGAAACCCAGTCAGACTTGAGCTTCGGATGCATACTGACTACGAACTGATTGCTCTGGACAGCCTCACTCCCTTGACACACTGACCACTAAAGACATCAGGACAGAATCCCCTACTACCCACTGCCATTTCCACCCAGCACCATGGCAGTTTCTGCTGTACTTTGAGTGAAGTTTTGAAGGGGGTTACCAGTGAGCAATGCTGGGGTCACCTCCAACCTCCAGAATATTACCCACAGCCTTAGGAAATTTTCCCAAGAAGCAATTGAGCTGTTTAACTAGCTGCATGGCACTGACTCCTGGTCAAGGCAGGCAATGTCTAATGAGCAGTGTTGCTTTGTAATCATGGGTGTGGGGTATGAGCCTAACATAACCCCATATTTTGACATTGTGTTTTGATAAATAATAAAGCTGATGATTTGTACCTGTTCTTGTCTAGACCCCTAAGAAGCTCTGTCATTAGTTACACATCAAGAAGACACCTCTGTGACTAGTACATTATAAAAATCCCAGTCTAAACTTCATTTGGTCTCCTAATTTCAAAATGCATGCATTCATCATTGCTCCTAATTGGAAACAAAATGTGCATCTTGATACAGCACTGCAGAGGGAGAAAAAATACAATTTACTCCCAACTGCTCCACACGCTTCCCGTCTCTTACAAAGCAGCCTGTGGGTGAGATGCATAAATTTATTTTAATGCTGTTTCTCTGTTTTATCTTGCCTCTGCACTAACCATAAATCCACAAGTTTTGACATTTTTGGACTGTTACTTGCTAAATACTAGTTACCACCATTTGTGCAGTTAGGTCTCATAAGATCATTCAGCCAACAAAATGTACAAATACCTGTATCTAGCAAACACATGAAAACCATACCTGAGAGTCTATAAACGTTATCAGTGTATAGGGAGATAATTGCTGCTTATTTAAAATAATATTATGTTGAAAACAATGCCTTAGAGCTGCGATGTGCAAAAGTATTTGTAAGAGCTAGAAGGAAAAAGTAGTTCAATACATAGGATGCAGTAAGGCATTAATTCAAAACTGAATGTCAGAAGAGATAAAGACCCACATTGGAAAATCAAAATGGAGAGCAAATTGAAGAAAATGTGAAAGATTACTTGAATGAACCTAGGAATTCAAAGGAACTTCTGAAATAGGAGTCCTAAAATAGAAACACTGAAAGAGCAGCACGTTTGGTCATAGCTGAAGTCCAGTCAAAATTAGTGGAAAACAGAAAAATGATATAATACTGTGTTCTAACTCAGTGAAAAATATTTTATGTGTAATGATTTTCAAACATAGGCAAAGTTTGTTTTTTTTTTAAACAGAAGGGAAATCAAGTAAGGATATATGTTTGATTATCCACTGGTAATCAAATTAATGAAAACTGAAATGACAATGACATATTACTCTTCTATGCCTCTCAAGTTGGCAAAATTTAAAGTCTAAAAGCACCAAATGTTAGGTATGTGGCTAAATCGAGATCCCTGCTTGGTTAAAGGTAATGTTTTCTAGCATCAGTTTCAAGAATAGTAATCTGGTAGAGTTCAGAGAATTTATGATGCACAAGCCCATTCTTACATTTGTATTTTAGATAAATCCACATCGTATGTATACTTGTAAGGTTAGTGAACAAGGACAAGCATTATTTTGTTTGCACAGATGGGAGTTTAAAGCAACAGTGAGGTCTATCTCTAGGACACTGCGTGACATTTGGTAGATGCACACAATGTAACACTAAACAACTAGAAATAATGAATAAGGTTTACACATACCAGCATGAATAGATCTTAAACATACAGAGTGAAAAAATGTAAAACAATGGAGTTGTCCATAGTGTAATGTCATTAAATTAAAAATTAACCTAAATACCATATATTGATCGGGGTTCACACATTCAAGGACATGTATGAAACATACATGAAGAAGGGAAAAGAGAGACAAGATAAAAAGGGGAAAAATGGTGAAACAAAAAGAACTCAATAAGGACACATATTTGTTGTATAAAATAAGCTGAGTAATAAATATTTAATTGAATTCTTTGTTTAAGATATTGAAAAAAATACATGTGTACTTCCAAATTCTGCTACAGTATCAGGCTTTTGAGAGAATTTTCTTACATATTTTGAAAGTTTTAATCAGGAACTACTATCTAAGCCTTTTCAAAATATAATTGTTGGGCTTACTATTAGATATATACAAAAAGAATTGTTTTGACACATTTTAGTTTTATTTAAACAAGGTATTTAACCCCGAATTTTAATAGAGAATAGTAAGATATATTATTAAAGCATAAGAATTAGTTACCAAATAATTTATCATCCACACTGGGAAATTTTGTAGATAAAAAGAGACACAGAAATAATTAAAGCTGTATATTTGAGATATTTTCTTATTAATCAATCATTTGATACTATGTATTAGTAGAAATAAGCAGCACTGTTATTCATATTTTATTGTCAAGAATTCCTGCTCCCTTAATATAGTAATAGTAACTGCATTTACTTTTCTTTCTTAAGTAATTTAAGAATGACAAAATACTATCAATGATGCAAATTTTCCAGTTGTTGGGCAACAAGTAGCTCAGGAGAGGAGTGCCAAAGAGAAAGCTAAGTGGTTCCAGAACTTACGACCTGTAAAGAGTTTTCAAGGTGAAGAAACCCATACCAGAGGAAGGCAGACTTGGTTGAAAAGTTCGAGTTGACAGTTTAGGAAAGCAGAAAGGTATGGAATTTGCAATACAAAATACCACACAAGAGAGAGCTATACAGAGAAGAGAGAACAATGTGAGGAGAAACCCCAGGAAATTACAGAGTTCCCCTCAAGTCTTCAGGTGAATAAAAATTAACATATAAGGAAATTACCCCAGTGTGGTGGAAAAGTCACCAGAAAAAAAAAAAAAAAAAAGCATTGATCTCCATAGCGCACAAAATTGGGAATAGTTTGGTTTTTCATCAGCCAGACTGTACACATCTCTAAAATCATGGAGAAACATTAGACTTCCAGTGATGGCAAACCTTTTAGAGCATTCAGTGACACAAATAGCCTGCTGTGGCATGTGTACCATACGTTTGTCACCATTGAAAGTTTCAAAATCATAATGCTTCAAAAGCATCATACTGTTTCCAACCATTAAACTGAGCCCCAGGACAAAGTTCTAGAGCAGCAGTAGGAGTACGTAAGTGAATTAAAATGTACACGTGGCATCCAAACAAAATTCACCAAGCATGGAAAGAAAATAGGAACTATAATGTGTAAAATTAAATCAATAGAAACTAAGCTATAAACTACATGAATCATGAATTAACAGACAAAGACATTAAAATAGTTATTATAACTAGAGTTTCTTGTTCAGGAAGGCAAAAGAATCATATGAAGATTAAAGAAAAACACGGGAGATTTAAAAACAAAGATGACATGAATTGAACTTCTAGAGATGACAGTACAATACAGAGGTAAAAAAATACTTGAATGAAGTTTGCAGATACTTCTGATCAAATATAAAAAAAGTAAGTGACATCTAAATATTGTCCTGTCAAGACATTCCAAAATGAAATCACAGAATTTCATGATTTGTATGCCATCTGGGGCCTTTTAATTGATTTTATTGTCTATCCCTTGCATTTATTCTGTGGGACTAAATTTCAGTATTTGAATCCATAATTGAAGTTATCTAAAAATGCAAATGTATTTGACATTTTGATATTAAAATGTCAAGAGATTTTTGGCATTTCATTGAATAATTTGATTACATATTTCCAACTGATTTTGAATAGATATAAAAAATATTTAGAGGATTCATTTTTAAAGGGTCAGTGTCTCTGTAAGGGAGATTTATACAGCTGATCAGCCTCGCTGATGATAGCGAAGAAGAAGGCATGTATTGCTAGAGTAACATTTTTATTCAACATCAACTTTGTCAAGGAAAAGTTTATATTTCATTACTCAATTGTGTGTATACAAAAATTTGTTTGAATTTCAGCAACTATGTGTTCTGATTGGCACAATATAGATGCTTATGTATTTAGATGCAAACTGAATTGACTGTGCATAAAAACTAATTCCAAGTACTTAGACCCCATAAATTTCTTGAATTAATAGTTACATTGCTTTTATTCTGATCCATCTGTGCATAAATATTTAATCTGTATTATCACATCAAAATTTATCATTTTCTTCAATATTAAATGTTGAATTTAATTTATATACTAATCATAATAGTGTCAGATATTTTACTTCCAGCTAAATGAATTCCAACTGCTTGTCATTGAATCTGTGAGCAGAATTTTAAGAATTTGAAACATTGGAATTGATTTGCATGATGCTCTATATGAAAAAATCTAACAGCACTAATATAAAGCATGTTTTCTTTTACTGCTTGTGAAGTTCTAACAGAGCCAATTCATTAGTAACCATCATTTCATTTTTACATGCGTAAATAGAAATTAGAAATGAATGGAATTAACTCAGAGGCTCATTTGATTTCAAAGAAAAGTTGTGCACAATTTTCATAAGATAAGTAGCCACTCTACTTCTGAAGTAGATGCTAATGTGTCTTAGGAGTGCCTTCACTTTCTGGCGTTTGCACGGTTTATGATATCACTATTGCTCCCATGGTTGCATGGTAACCATCTCAAAACTGGCACCTTCTTACTACATTCACCATATTTACTGAGAAATGAAAATCAGGAGCTTAATTTTTTACTGAGTACATGCTTTGGTTGGTTTGTCTTATTTTATTTTTGAGCTTATGGATTTCAAATGGCTTGACTGAAAAATAAAAAAGACCAACCAAAAACATGATACACAAATACTTACTGTTATGCACTGTATTATAAGTGACAAAATCACTATAGCGAGAGCTTCCAAACCACTTTTTTACCTCCTGCAGAATAACTGCTCAATCTCTGTTTTCCAAATTACTTCATGTACATTTAATTTTTAGTTTCCTACATTCCTCATTGGTGCAGCGAATTGATGACCCTGCAAGTTTGTGCATCTCAGAGAGTAAAGCAGAGACTGTGGTCCAGCAGGGTTACTATGACAAGTAGCCAGCAGAAGCAGTTTTCAATCTTTTTCCACAGTACTCAACCCCAGGGCTAATCTGTCTCTTGTCATGCACATTCTATTGCACTTTATTTTATCAGTGTCTTTCGTGCTTTCCCTAAAAGGGAATAATTGTGTGTTTCTTCTTCAAAGAGTTGAGAAAAGATAGGCACAATCTTTTAGATTGAAGCAAAGTTTAAATAAGAGTTCTGTGTAGAATAGAAGCTATAAGTACCTTTGGATCTACCATATCCACCTTTATTTTAATAAACTATTAATGCTAATACTTCATCTTAAAGTCAATCAATCAATCAATCAGTCAATCAAATCTCCAGTATATATGCTAAAATAGAAAGTATGTTCCCATATGGGAATAAATGAAATTGTATGGAGCAAGCCAAATTATGTGGTTACCCTAACTGAAATGATGGATACTATGTCTAATATGACTACTTACTATTTTATGTCTTCATTATTTCTACTTGTATTTTTAAGTTAAGCACTGATACTTGCTTTATGTCACTACTGTAAGAAGCAGTCTCAGTCATTACCTCTCATACTACTTGCAACAAACCTGCTAGAAGATATAAAAGTGGCATAACTAATTCCTTATAGAATTAATATCTACACCTGGTTCTCGTACTAAAGCCTGTGCTCCTCATTGTGATTTTGTCCAGCATCAGGGATAAATGTTTTATAAATCTGTGCCTGAAAATCTCCTATTCTGTTTGTCTATTGCTGCCTCAAAAACTGTCACAAATTCAGTGGTGTAAAACAACCATGATTTCATCATGTTCATGGATTCTGTGTGTCAGAAATTTCAGCAAGGTCCAACCTAGATGTCTTGCTTCTGCTCCATGACACCTGAGACTTCTGCTAAGAGGCACAAGTGCCACAGACTGTAATCATCTGAAGGTTCCTTCATTCAGGGGTCTGGCAATAGGGAGGGATGGACCAGACGCTGGGGTTACAAGAATCTGAAAGACTGCACATGGTATTTCTGAGTGGTTCAGTCTTCTCACTGCATGAATGTTGGGAACATGCAGAGAATGGGCGTTCAAGAACCAGGAGGAAGCATCCTGGCCTTTTCGGACCTCGCCTCAGAAGTCTTTTAGCTTTATCTCCATCATACTCTGCTTCTCAAAGTGGGTGCAAATTTGCCCAAATTAAACAGGAGAATACAGAAAAGTCAGCTCCCAAAAGAAATAACATCAAAGATTTTCAGACTACAATTTAAATGACCACATTCCCTCACAACACACATGAGTGTACACGCATACACACAGGCATGCACACACACATACATGCACACACACAGTTCTTTTCTATTCTCATAGTACTGTGTGCACGACACAACTACGTCATCACTTCTGACCTATTACAATACTTATTTGTTTACATACAGCCTTTCTCTACCACGCTGTACTTTTCTTCAGGTGTTGCTTTAGTCCCAGAATTTAGCACAACACATGGCCCATAGTAGGTGCTGTTCCATGTATGTTTGTTGAATGAATGGATGATGGAAGAATTGACCAAAAAATGCTTAATTTCAAAACATTTTAATATAACTTTTTCAGTTTTTTAAAAAATCTTTACTTTCCAGCTATAATTCAATTTAGTGCATTAAAATATCAATTGCCCTTGAACCTTCATTTATTCCAAAGAAGATACCATAAAATCTCTTGGTGATGAACTTTCCCTGTACAAATGTTCTTTACTGGAGGTGAAAATCATTTGGTAGATTAGGTTTAAGCCTCAAAAAATAAAATAAAATAAAATAAAAAATAATGTCTCTCCTTTCTACTTTTTCACCTTTCTGGTTAAGTAGTTCAAAGGCTTTCCTATATCTTACTACCCTTCAGTTTTGCAACTCAAGGGTATGAGCTAGCCCTAAAAAAGACCTCCATCATTTCCGAGTGGGCTTGGTGTCCCATCCGGGAAAATGTGGCTTATTGCCTAGCCATGCTTGAGGGTCATGAACTTGCCTGGGAAAGAACTGACTAAACCTCCCCTCCCATCTTCTCTCCCTCTAATTTCCTAGTTTTTACCACTACCAAGAAATCTGAACTTTATCTGAGTCTCCACTGAACTGGAAAAGTTGATTTTTTAAAAACGATCTAGGAAAAAATTCACAATCCTTTTCTTAATAAAATGACAGGTAGTTTTTACTGTGTTGTTCATCTCGACCTATTTTCTGGTGTATGAAATACCTTGGTATTTTAGATTTCCATCTCCTCATTTTAAAAAAGTAGTGTTGAAAATATAATGGAATGCTTTCCTAGATTATAATTGCAGGCTTATTTGCTGTCTTTCAATTGAATATTCCTAAATTGAATTACACTGTTGTTCAGCTGAGTATCTTGCAATACTCTTAAATGTAAAGTAGATTATGTACCAAGGTTTGTGGTGCCAGAGAAAGTAGTTTAAGTGGTTTTCTAGATAAACATGATGGAGGATGATGCCTGGCAGCCACCTTCCTTAGCTCTAGAACACCTTCACCTCATTTCTTACCACAAAATCTTCCTGTGAAAGCTCTAATGAACCTAAGGAGGAAGAAGCTTAGCAAGATGGCCCTGTGGTTATAGGTAGAGTTTGCAAGAATATAATATTTTCCTTGCAATTTAAGTTAATGATAATTATCTCTTTGTGCTCTGACCTTTTTAACATATTCCCTCCTTAAGATACTAGAGTGGCGGAGATACATTTTAGATCCAGCAAAGCAGGGATTGTTCTGAAGATATGCCATTTAAAATTTAATTTGTAGTCAAGGCATGGTGGTGCATGCCTGTAATCTCAGCAGTTTGGAGGCTTAGATGGGAAGAACGCCATGAGTTCAAGGCAAGCCTGAACTACACTGTGTGTTTAAGGCCAGCCTGAGCTGCATAGTGAGACCTTACTTCAAAACCTAAAATAATAACAATAATAATAATACAATAAACTTCAATTTGCAAAGACATTCTAGTTTACTTCAATAAAACTAGTTCAAAATGAAGTATTCCCCATTATTGGATTGTAAATTCCCTAAAAATGATAATAATATCAAGAGCAAGTAATCTGTCATTCAAAGTAAATTGAAACAAAATAAATTTCAGATTTTGTCAAAACTGATAAATGATTCATTAAGAGAGATAAAACTGTATGAGAAATATTGAAAGGACTCTTGGATTACTTGATAATCCAAAAGAAAAATGAAAATGAGCAAATCGTATGCACACATTGGAAAAATAATTTAAATTCTTTAGATAAGAAATATTGTTATTAATTAATATGCACATATGTTAAAATCACCTGAAGTGCTTGTCAAAATACAGACTGTTAGACTGAGATTCCAGGGAATTGAATCAGAAGGCCCAGGGTGGGGTGAGCATTTGCAAGCCTAATTAGCTCCAAACTACTCTGCTGTTGATTCAGGGGTCACAATTATGAGAATCATGGATTTTCAAAACTACTTCAAGTCTCTTATTCATTTCTTCCTTTTACCATAGTTGAATAAACTATATAACCTATTGTACCATTTCAAAAACTATAGATTTTGAAAATGTTTTATACTAATAGTAGTAATTTTCTTTTAATTTCTACTTACTTCCCTTACCTTTCTTGAATACAAATCCTTTCTTTAGAATGTACGTAACTCCACACTTTGTCCAGTATCAATTCATTTGCATTAGTGGGTACAAATTTGAATCCTGGAAGATTCAGATGGATAATTCCACACTTGTTCAAGGATCTCAAGAATTCACATAAGAACAATGTAAACTTTTTTTATTTTAAAAAATGAATCAGAACCTGAAAGCCATTGCATGATTTTAAAAAGTTTATTATTTTCAGTATGGTTAAATGATCGTATGACTGAATTATAGTATTATGCTTAATAGAGAGGAGTTATAGTTTATGAAATTAAGATTTTGATTAATGATTCCAGAGAATCCACAGGAGTAAATGAATTTAGGGCATTTCGGTCCATTTTACTTAGTAGGCAATGTGATAAAAGATTCTAGATTGTTTCCCTCATACAATTATCCCTGGCAACTTTCTGAGTTCTGCCAGGTGCTGGGCACTGCTTTTGGAATGCCCAGGGGAAGCATCTCATTGTAGTTGCATGGAAACAAAACCTTTATGCTTCATTTTATAGAAACCTGATTCCATACTCATTCCTGTGTTGTATGGCAGATCTCTTATTATCTGATGGGGACAGAAACAAAATAATTACCCTGCTCGGTGTATTGTATATGTCTTACTTAAACACAGAACTGCAATTTAAGTAGGTTTAAGTGAATATTCACCTCTTTTCCATGGCACATTGATTTTCTAATATTCTCCTTGAAATGAGCTATAACATAGAGGTTCCCTCATATGCTTTATAAAGTGTTAAATGACTCTTTCATGACAAAATGGAGACAATTGCACCAGAAAAAAATTATAGTTCACATTATGCTATGGAATTTGATTATTATTTCCTGGAAGATGAAGTAGACATACTTTACCTGCTAGGTACAACTAAAACCCCAAGACTGTATGTATAAAACAAACATAAGACAATCCTGAATAGTTGAGAGAAGACTCTAGGCCAAGTAAGGACCTTTAGGATTCAAGGAACAATGTGGCGGTATGGTGATGGATTTTCTGGATTTTTATTATTTGTGTGTTTGTTTATTGATTGATCAATTGATTTATCTGGCCTCATATATTCCCAGGCTTAGAACCACAGAATCCAGTCACCTGGAAATGCCAACAGATGCAGAAGAAACAGCCCCAACTAAATCCTGTTCTTTCTAGACAAAGACCAGAAAACGGACACACTAGAAATACAGAATACTATTTGATTTTAGCCCAACACAATAGAAAAAACCCATTGCTATAATACAGACAGTACAATCAGGGATGTTGGACCAGTTCCCTCCACTCATCTCAGCCAGATCAATGCCTCAGGCTCAACCCCTTTTAAATTTGTCCTAAGGTTCCCTATCTGTAGAAAGAGATAAAATTAACAAAGCCCTCTGGAAATTTCCAAAATTTGAAAAGATGCTAGACCTGCCAGCATGACCTACAATGACCTTTCTTCACTTAGAACTCATTAAAAGTTCACACATCTCAGAGATCCAATTATAACAGAGTAAATTATGGGCAAGGACATGTACAGTAGATACAACTGGTATGACTCAGAACTCTGTCAATCCTGCTGAAAGACACAAAGGGAGGTGTTCTAGGCCTGACACAACTTTTCAAATCCTTATGCTCAGCATCTTTGGTACTCCTGCCATTTTTCTTTCTGCTGGGATAAACCTAGTTGCTCTGAGTGCATGTTCACCCTTTAAGCTTCATTAAACTTAGCTACCTTTTCCTCACCATTGCATACCGTGTCCAGTCCTTTGTTTGTCACACACAAAAACCTGGAAACCTGTCTTGGGACAGCTTCTCTTAGCTATGCCACTCTGCTTTGTTGTCCTGTATTAGAGTCAGTTAACTATAGAGTAAACCACGGCTGAAATATAACCTACCCTGCTTTAAATTGTGGGTGTCAGGTATTTTGTCTTATGAATAAGGAAAGTAACTAAGACAACTCCTAGCAAGAGAAGTATCAGCAGGCAACCTTGTAATGCCAGAAAGTAAGGGAGTAGCCATGGAAACCAAAAGAAGAAGCAGTACACTAATATAGGTATGTATGGCAAAAAGCCATAAAAGTCAACTGAAAGTACTTTCAGCAACCAAAGCTAGAAAAATTTGAAGAACACACTAAATTTTTAAAGTGTTGAATACTCAGGATACAAAACAAATATCAAATCAGCACGAGTGAATTCATACTGATTTAATTGAATAAATTAAGACACAGTAGAGCAGAATCAAACATCCCATGCAGCAAAATTCATATATATTATATAGGAGAGTGCTAGTGATCCCTCCCTCCATTCGGAGGGTCTGGGCAGGCCTGCAAGCTCACCAGTGACTCCTCCCTCCATTGAGGACATGGGCAGGCCTGTCAGACCTCAAGAGACACAGTAGGGCCCCAGCTGGGTTGCAAAAGATGCACAGGTGTCTGGTGACCTGGAAAAGTCTGAAGCAGCAGTAACAGTATAAACCAATGGTTGGTTCACATCAGTACTCTTAGGCTAGTCAGCTCAGGAAGAATCGAGGACTTGCCAACTGGCCCTGCAGGAGGAATTAAGGTGACTAGCCCCTCCCCTATGCCACAGGACCTGGCAACTGGGGGAACACCAGCCACACAGTAGAACCTTAATGAAGGTACGCATGATGGACAGCTGAGAATAGCAAGGCTGAAAACATAGAAAAATGAACCAACAGGTGAAAACGGCAAGAAGAAAAAGTAAAGTGCACTCTCAGACCTCCAACACATCCAGAACATGTACGGGAGATACTGACATAGAAAATGTTGGAAGACACACACCTGAAATATCTGAAAAGATAGCAAATAAAGTAAAGAAACAAATCCATGAGGCTACAGAGGAAATCATATCAGAAATAATCTCTCACATAAGAAAAGAAATGACAACCATAATGAAGGAATTGCTCAGCGTAGCTACAGAAGACATAGATAAAAAAAATAAAGGAGCATAGGAAAGTGATAGAAACCTTGGCTAAACAACATAAGAAAGAAACAGAATGCATGGAAGAAATGCAAAGAGATATCCAGAAAATGAATAATTCCACTGAGAGCTGACAAAACAGCTTCAAAGAATCTGAAAACAGACTTTCATACCATGAAGACAGGATTGCAGCTAGAAACCACAAAAGAAAAAATCTCTTGAAAATAACAAGGAACCCTGAAATAACAATTCAGCAGCTCCAGCATTATGTAAAGAAAAACAATATAAGACTACTAGACATCAACGAAAGAGCAGGAGTCAACTCAAATGACATAAAAAACTATTTGCAGAAGTAATAGCAAGAAGTTTTCCAAGCATGGGAACAGATAGTGAAGCATGTAGAACTCCAAACAGCCATAACCTAAGTAAATCTATACCCAGACATATAATAATCAAGATCCCAGAAATTAAGCACCAAAACAGAATACTAAAAGCTGTTAGAGAAAAGAAACAGACCACCTATCGAGGAAAATCCATCAGAATCATGGTCAACTTCTCAACACGAATCCCCAAGTCAGGAAGAACTTGGAGTGAAATATTTCAAGACCTGAAAGAAAACAACTCCCAACCCAGATTGATTTACTCTGCAAAACTGTCTTTCAAAATTAATATAAAAATAAGATACTTTCATGAAAAAGAACAACAGAAGAAATTCTTTAAATTCACCAAACCAACTCTATAAACACTACTGAAAGGTACTCTGTAGAGAGATAAAAATGACCACAATTCCAAGAATATCAGAAAGAAACCACCAGACAGAGCAAGCAATTAAACAGAGGGGAAAAGTAGTGAACTGAGAACAGGAAATTAAAATGACAAAGATAAGCCAACACATATTATAACACAATATAAATATTGTAACCATCAATATAAATGGCTTCAATTCACCAATCAAAAGAAAAAGATTGGCAGAATGGATCAAGAAACAAGATCCAACAATATGCTGTATACAAAAAACACATTTAAATCAAAAAGAAACTCATAGACTGAAAATCAAAGGATGAAAAATAATACTCCATATGAAAGAACCCAGAAAAAAAGCAAGGTAACTATTCTGTTTGTAGACAGTGTGAGCTTCAAATCAAGAATGATCAAAAGAGATAAGAAGGTCACTATATACTTGTTAGGGGAAAACTCAAGAGGAAGAGAAAACAATTATAAATATAAATGTGCCAAACTTTTTAAGGAGCACCCAACTATATAAGACAAATATTAATAGACATGAAAAATCAAATAAGCAATAACACAACTGTAACAGAAACCTTAATATCCCATTGTCACAAAGAGATAGATCAACCAGACAAAAAGTCAGCAAAGAAATAGCAAAACTGAATCAAGCATGTGAACAAATGAAGTTTGTAGATGTTTACAGAGTATTCCACACAACAACATCAGAATACACATTCTTCTTACATATGTATGGGACATTCTCTACAATAGACCATACACTAGCCCATAGGACATGCTTGAGTAAATGCAAAGGAATTGAAATTATCCAACGCATGTTATCTGGCCATAGTACAATGAAACCACTAGCCAACCTTATCCAGAAAAAGAAAGAAAGACCTCACATTCTTGCAATGAAGATTGAAAAGGGTGAAATCACTACAGATCCTGTTGAAGTTCAGAAGGTCATCCATACCTACTTCAAAGATATTTACTTTCACAGGATGGAAAACAC
>RJWM01002433.1:85609-129141 GCA_004363535.1 Dasyprocta punctata
AAAGAAAAGAAAAGAAAGAAAAAGAAAAGAAATTCAGAGAAGATTTAGTGTCAATACTTCTTAAACACTTTAATGAAGTTGAAAAGAAAGAAATTCTCCTCAACTCATTCCTGGAGGCAAGTATTACCCTGACAACAAAACCAGAGAAAAAACCAATTAAAAAATAAAACTACAGGCCAATCTCCCTAATGAACATAGATGCAAAAATTCTCAATGAAATACTAGCAAGTAGAATGCAGCAAATCATCAAGAAGGTTGTACACCATGACCAAGTGAAATTCATCTCAGGAATGCAGGGATGGTTAAACACACACAAATCATTGAACATAATAAATGGTACCAACAGAACCAAGTAAACAAAAATCACATGACCATCTCAATAGATGAAAAAGAAACAAAAAAAGCTTTTGATAAAGTCCAACACTCATTCACGATAAAACCCCTATAGAAGATAAGAATCGATGGTCTCTACCTCAATCTGATAAAAGCCATATATGACAAACCAACCACCAACATCATACTAAATAGACAAACACTGGAAGATTTCACTCTAAAATCAGGAACAAGACAAGGATACCCACTGTCACCACTCTTAATCAATATAGTTTTGGAAACATTAGTAAGAGCAATTAGACAAGAGACAGAATTAAAAGGAATAAGAATAGGAAAGGAAGAAGTTAAATTATCTTCATTTGCAGATGACATGATACATGACATGGAAGATCACAAAAACTTCACCAAAAGACAACTAGATTCAATAAGCAAATTCAGCAGCATACCTGGATACAAAGTAAACACTCAAAAATCAATAGTATTCCTATATACAAACAGCAAACTCAGTGAGAGAAAAATTAGGGAAACAACACCTTTCACAATGGAATCCAAAAAAATGAATTTCTCAGGAATCAATCTGACAAAGTAAAATTCAATGTATTAAAAATTGCTGTATTCTGAAAAAGGAGATCAAAGAGGATATCAAAAAATGAAAAACTATCCCTTGCTCATGGATAGGAAGAACCATCATTGTGAAAATGACCATATTCCCAAAACTGTTATACAGATTTAATGCAATCACAATTAAAATACCATTATCATACTTCACAGGTCTATTAAAAAAATTCTTAAAATTCATCTAGAACCAGAAGAGACCAAGAAAAGCAAAAGTAACCCTGGGCAACAAAAGTTAGACAGGAGGCATCAAAACCTGACTTGAAATTATACTACAAAACTACTGTGATAAAATCAGCACGGTACTGGTTAAAAAAAAAAAACAGAGCTGAAGATCAGTGGAACAAATTAGAAGATGCAGACACAACTACAAACATACTGAGCCATCTTTTCTTTGACAAAGAGGCCAAACATGTTCATTGGAAGAAAGATTGCCTCTCTAATAAATGGTGTTGGAAAAACAGACTTTCCACATGCTAAACACTAAAACTAGATCTTTGCCTATCACCATGCGTTAAACTAAAGTCAAAATGGATCAAAAATCTAAACAATAAAACAGAAACCCTAAATCTACTGGAAAACAAAGTAGGTAGAAATCTTGAAGACATAGAGATAAGGTAGAGAGTTCATTAATAAAGCACGAAATTCACGAGAAGTACTTCAAAGGATAGGTACCTGGGATCTCATCTTATTAAACAGTTTTTGCACAACAAAAGGAATCACCAACAGAATGAAATGACAACTCGCAGAGTGGGAAAATATTTCAGCCAGGTGTCCCTTAGACAAAGGACTTCTATCCAGAACGTATAAAGAATTTTTTTTTTTTTTTTTGCGGCACTGGGGAGTATAAAGAATTGAAACAAATCAGACCTCCCAAATTCCAAGACCCAATCCAAAAATGGACATCTGAGATGAATTCATACTTCTTAGATGAAGAAATGCAAATGTCAAATAAATACATGAAAAAAATGTTCAACATCCTTGGTCATTCAAGAGATGCAAGTTAAAACAACACTGAAATTCCATCTCACCACAGATAGAATGGCTCTCATTAAGAAATCAACCTGTAACAAATGCTCACAGGGCTATGGGGAAAAAGGAACCTTTCTCTGCTGTTGGTGGGAGTGTAGACTGGTACAACTGCTGTGGAAATCAGTGTGGCGATTCCTCAGAAAACTAGGATTGGAGGCCCCATTTGACCCAGTTATTCCCCTTCTGGTTATTTTTCCAAGAAGATTTGAAAGCATCACACCACGGTGATATATGTACATCCATGTTTATAGCATCACAATCTGTAATAGCTAAATCTTGGAAACAACCTAAATGCCCATCAACAATGGGATGGATAAAATGATGTGGTGTTTTTATGAAGTGGAGTACTATTCAGCTATATAGAAAGATAAACTTGAGGCTTTTATAAGTAAATGGATGCAACTTGAGACCATATTCATAAGTAAAATAAATGGTGCACACATGTGTAAACATTGTATTGTCTCCCTAGTGTGAAAAACTGAAAGAGTAAATGAATCCAAAATGTACTATAGATACTATAAAAGTGAAAGAGGAAGAAATGGCTCAAAAGGAAAGAACAAAAAAGAATAGATATATAGATAGATAGATAATGATAGACAATTATACTATTAATCTTTACTGAAGCCGGGCATGGTGGCACACGCCTTTAATCCCAGCACTCGGGAGGCTGAGGTAGGTGGAGCGCTGTGAGTTCGAGGCCGGCTTGGACTACAACATGAGCAAGGCTGGCCTGAACTACATAGTGTGACCCTGCCTCAAAAAAAATAGGGCCAGGAGTTTAGCTCAGTGGCTTAAGTGCCTGTCTGACAGGTGCAATGTTGTGAGTTTGATCCCCAGCATGGAAAGAAAAAAAAAAACTATTAATCTCTATTAGTTCATCAAAAAGAAGGAAAAGAATATATATATATATATTATATATGATAGATAATTTTAGTACTAATCAGTGCATTGAAAAGATTGATTTGTGCTTTCATTGTTTGATCAATTTTTCATGCATATATCTTACAATCTGAGCAATTACTTTGAAGAGAACAATACACAGCACATTAACCATTGCTAATCTCCTATTATTTTGCTTTGAAATTCTGTAACATCATTTTTATTCTTTTTTCTTTTTAAAATTATATGGCATCAGAGGAACCCTGAAATCTTACACTTAAATCCAATACTACAAAAGGAATTAAGAAGGCTGTGCGAGTAACACATTCTCACTGAAGTAATTTTCCTCCATCTCAGATACTTTGTCTTGATTGAACTGGACCCTAATCCTGATCTGAATCCAGGCCTTTGGTCTTCATTTTATCATTTCTCAGTCTCCAAAGGGGGAGATGTAGATTTTCTGTGGTCTGAAGTCCAAGTGTTTGGAGCAGAAAGAAAGAAAAAATCTATAATAAAGATTTAAATATGAATATTAAATTTAAACACAAAAGTCAGTTTTCATTTAAAATGCAAATAGTGGGCCAGGAATACAGCTCAGTGACACAGCACCTGCCTGGCAAGCACAAGGTCCTGAGTTTGATTTCCAGTGCCAAAAATAAAATAAAATAAAATGTAAAAATTATTCATAATGCACCACAAATTTGAAAAAAAATCTGTAACTATCATAAAAATGTAAACTAATAGGGTCTTCTCCTAGAACATTTCCAGTGCTTTCCCATAGATGAATTTCTATCTTCATTCATGTTAAGCCTTGTTTCTACCACCCACCAATTTCCTATGCTGTAGGCAGAGGACTTCGCCTCCTCATGATACAACCTGTGCTCCAGCACATTTGTGCCAGAATGATTGGCAAAGCTCAGCTACTGTACATGGAAGCTGGTACAAACCACAAAAATACTTTTGTATTTTTCCAGATTACTCAACACAACTTTCCCTAGATTGTATCCTATACACGATCATGGCCATTCCACTATTCCAGGACACAAAAACACGACAAAGAAGAAGTCAGAATGGATAGATCCAGGTTTCATAACAGATTGCAATTCAAATATCTTACTTTTACAGAATAAATGTGCTCTAGTTGCCAGACTTCCCAAGATCCTGGAATGGCGTTAAAGTTTAAGTTTCATTAGTATCAACAGCAGTTTTGTCTCTGTACACCAAGTACTGTAATGTCTACCGCATAAGAGCAGGATGTGATGAAATTGTGAAAGTCTGAACCTACCAGATTATTCACCTGGCCTTGAAATTGTAGTAGGGGGTTTGGTTTTTACATATCTATGTATTATGTATCATCATCATGCAGCTAAATATGTACACATATGATGGTTTCACAAAGGACATGTAGGAAGCCCTTCTGGTGGGCCTCAACGCAGTCCAGTGGAGTTTATATTTGTAATCCCGTGGAAAAGTTATTGGAATTCTAGCAAGTTAATTTCAATCTATCACTTCCAGGGCAACCCATGGCACAAACAAAGAGAAATACATATCTATAATGGTGGGGAGCCAATGAGATCCTAAATCTGGTTAGAATAAAAGTTAACTGGAACAAAGGCCTCGACCCAAGGCCGGACCCAGGTTTTATTAAGCCTTGAAGAGGAGTGGCTCTAGGATGAGTGCTTGAGAGAAAGGTAGGAATTTATGTGAGTACTGTGAGCAGGGTTAGGTAGGAGGCCTGATAGCACCTCTGCACCGTGCAGAGAGAGAGAGAGAGAAAGACATGTGCAGAAGCAGTAATCTATATTTGTATGAGTCTTGTGTTTGGGGGTTGGTGCTTCCACTTTGATGTGCAATCTTCATGCCCTGAGATGTCGTGACCTCATTCTCAAGTCTCAATCCCAGCCAATAGTGCAATGATTTGGCCTAGCTCAAGTATTCTACTTAAGAGCTACAGAGGGGCATCACTGACCTGTTGCATTGCTCTAAAGATTACAGATCAAGCCAGGTGTGGTGGCACATGCCTGTAATCCCAGCACTCTGGAGTCTGAGGCAGGAGGATCAAGACCAGCCTGGGCTACAAAGTGAGCTCTAGGCCAGTTTGGACTGCATAGTGAGACCCTGTCTCAGACACACACCACACACACACACACACACACACACACACACAAAGACTACACATCAGTACCTCAGCCACATTTTTTTGCATTGCTTAAAGTCAATTATGGGGATAAAGAAATATCCTAGCCAGCTCTGTACATATCAATACACAGAAATAGGACCAGGTTTAGCCAAAACAGAGACAAATGCTCTTTCAAGGAGAGTCGACATGGTGGTCCTCCACAGGGACACACTAAATTAACTGGAGGTTCCGAAACCCAACTCAGTGTAGAAAATGAGGTAATGCTCAAATTCAACTAATCAGAAAATATGAACTAATCTCTACCTAGGAACTGTCAATGGGAATGATGTGAATAAAACTACTCCTCCACTTTAACTATCTTTGCCATATTTTGTTGCTCCTGGTACAAAAGATTTCCATTCCATCAAAGTTGCAGAACCACTTGCAGTCTGAAAGTGCTTGATTTGTGAATCACCAGATGCTCAAACTCTTTAATATTTTAATGTGCCTCAGTATACCATTTTTTAGTATAAATAGGTTTTTAACTTTTTATTAAGTTTACTGATACAATTTAGATATATATAATTTTCACATTCATCATAGGGAATGTGTGTGTGTACATGATGCAGCTTAGTTCTTTTATTCCTCATTCCCCTCTCCTCTCTTTGATCCCTCTTACCCTCCTTATTTGCAAAGCTTTGTTTCTATTTTATTCTTTCTTTAGTCTCATTTTTTCCCTTTCCACCCTCCACACAATCTCCCTTTCCCTTTGAACAATTCCTTTTTATTTCTGAATGTCTATTATATATTTGGGTTCTTATTTACACTCCAGTTTCTCATACCACAGAAAAAATGTGCTGGTTACACACATGTGTCTGATTTATTTCACTTAAGAGTATGGTCTCAAAGTCCATCCATTTAGTTATAAATGTCTCAAGTTTTCCTTTCTTTATGGTTGAGCAGTACTTCATTGTATGTATATAAAAAAAACCCACATCTTTCTATCTATTTGTCAATTAGTGGGCATTTGAGTTGTTTCCAAGATTTAGCTATTAGAAACTGTGCTGCTATAAACATGGGTATACATATATCATTGTTGTATGATGCTTTTAATTCTTTTAGGATTGATTTATACCAAGCTAGGTCAAATGGAATCTTTATTCCTAGTTTTTTGAAGAATCTTCACACTGATTTCCACAGTGGTTGTACCAGTCTATACTCCCACCAACACTAGAGTAGGGTTACTTTTTCCTCACAGCCCTGCCATCACATCCCCTGACTTGAAATTATATTCAGTTTACCTTTCAATGAAGATAACTTGTAACAAATTTACCTTTTAACAGAGGTCAGTCAAAATATTGGTATAAGTTAATGAGCTTCTTCCCAATTCCAGCATATAGTATAGTATGAAAAGTCTTAAAAGAATATATGAGAGAGCACCCCCCTGCTTTGTACAGCTTATAAACACACTATGATTTTTTAAAGGAAAATGGTGGATATAAGTTGTAAAATTCTGAAATTTTCATCTTAATATCTACTTATTAATCAGAAACTGAGAGTCAAGCAAATGAACATTCTAAAAAATACACAATATTAATCCCTTAGGACACATTTTAACAAAAACTGCTCTACAGTGGTGTTATGGTTTGTGTCTAGATGTCCTCCCAAAGCCTCATGTAGTCATGGAAGCAGGCTTCTAGAATTTGTGATTGATTTGTGGTCCAATGCTTGGATTATGGGTATGAGTGATATACTCACCTGAGAGTGGGAAACCTGCATAAAATATAAGGGACAGAAACAATCTTCTCTGCATGTTTCTCCCTTTTTGCATTTGCTGATTTTGCTGTTTTCTGCCACCACGAAAGGTTGCCCCTCTGCCATGCCACCCTGCCTTGGAGCCAATCAATTACAGACTGAAACCTCCACAAACTATGAGCTAAATATGCCTTTCCTTCCTTAATTTTGGGCATCAAGTATTTTGTATCAGCAATGATAGAAAAGTAACCAGGACAAGTTGAATAGAGTTCTAAGACTCCTAAGAGAACAGATCCTTTATTCTGAATAGGAAAGAAGGAGTCCAGCAAAACAAATGAATCATCTTCCAGTGAGAAAAAACCATCTCTATGCCTTTGTTACCACTCCATACTATCTTTTATACATAGCCCCTCAAGTTATTAGCAGAGCGGCAGTACAAGTGTAATGACTTCATCTCTGCTACAGTCCCTAAAATGTTCCCAGTTGGTTTCCCTCTATAAACATTTGTCTAGCATGCCTTTCAAATGGAAATATATAATTCAGTGTCCTGGACTATTTAGCACTGGATAAAGTAAAATTAATGCCTCAAAGTTCATGCAGTATAAATAATATGTTTCACCACCCTTATTTAACAAAACATAAAGGATGAATTTCTTGTTCCCTCTCAACATCTTCCTATCCCATTTTTACCTGAATTTCCAACCATTTTACTAGCCATTATAATGTAGAAGAGTTCTGGTCATAGAGCATAGGGTTAACAAAACATACCCTTCAGCTAGTCTCACTCTGGTAGCTTGGGGCTCACTGCACTGTGAGAAGAGTTGGCTTTATGCACACGTTACCTCAGATTCACACAGGGCCCCACCCTTTGAAGGACTATGCAGATGATATGATGTTCATTGCCACCTGAAAGCCTTGACATTTTAATGTAAAGAGCTGTATTGTGATTCTGCACTGGACACACTACTGCCAGTTATGTAGCTGGTCCTGATTGTGAGTTCTACTGCAGTATTCGAAGGAAGAGCCTTTTTTTTTTTTTTTGGAAGCTCATCAACATTACTCTTTAGAAGAGTGAAAGAAGGTGTTCAACAAATAAAGTCTTGTCATTCTTCTAGCTGTCTATTATTTTTCATCCAGCAATGCAAAATCCTATCCCCACTGTCATTGTTATAATGAGACAAACTGAATATGAATATGACTTTTAAGCAAACAATATATTATAAAGGTCTTGGTAAAAGACACAAGCCTTGTTGCCTCATTTTAATAACTGAAGAGGACACATTGCTGCTTGTTGAGAAGGCTGTTAGCCACCTAAAACTGCTCTTAGAATTCTTGACATTTTTTTATTCCTGCCTACTTTTGCCTCTTGCCCATTCCATTATGAATCCAGCCACTCCCATTTCAATCTCTTCTCACAACAATATATGTCTATGTCATATTCACCTTGCAATAAATTTTTTGCCCATTAGTAATTCACCCAGGGTTGTTTTTATTCTGTTAACTCATTTCCAATTTTAGAATTCAAAAGAAATTTTAGACATCAGACTTGAAAGCAACAAAGAGACTTTCTCAAGACTTTCAAAACTTTATGCATAGTAAAGTTCAGAGCTGGTATTAAATGGTAAATGTAAAAAACAATACATTTTCCGAAGAAATATTTGCTCTGATTGTTTCAAATAGAAATTTTATAAGCTATAAAGAGAAGCTGAATTTATATATTACTAAGATAATTTTTACTTACATATAAAAATTATACTGATTTCCAAGCTTTCAGATATTTGTGTTTTTTCTTCAGAACATTTATGCATTTACTTTTTAAGTTATGAGTATTATAAGGATTTAGACTGAGAAAAAAAGTTGTGTTCAAATTTGTTTCTAATGGGTTGATGTTCCAATTTACAAATATTTATTCCAGATACTCTTAAATAAAAGGGGAAAATGTCAAAATTCACAATAGAACAATTGGCACAATTTTCTTGTCTATCAAATCTTGGCAAGAAAAAGTTCCTATGTTTTTGTTAACATAGAGCACCGATAGATGCCTGAATGCCTAAGATATCGTTTTGCTTGCACCTGTTTCAGAAGATGGAACTGGTTCCTTTCGCCCAAGTGATCCCTTGATGTTTCCACAGTGCAGAATGTGACACACCTCACCTTGATTTATGGCAAAGCTTATCTTAAAAGGAAATGAAGCATCTTACACCTCTGTGTATTTTTGTCTTAATTAAATTTGCATATTATAACTCAACAGCTCTTTGAAAAACAGTATTCGTGATGTTAGAAGTTGAAATACCAAATGTCTTTATGTTCAGCACCTCTGACCTTCATGTTTTTCAGCTTTCTGAAGCCAAGTTCATCCCTTTTTTTACTGCATATTTGATGTGCTAGGAATATCATTTGCACATACCAAGAGCCTGTTTTTCAAGACATCCAATCTTTGTCTTCCGAAAGCACAACAGTTATGCTTGAAATGTTAAGCAGTATTAAAGCGTTAATAAAAATAATTTCTTGCTAATTTCCGTGTAATAACATGTATCCTGATTCATTATAACCTTCTACTAACTTTAACTGGAAAGGTGTGCAAAATATATTTGAAGAGAAAATTGTGCCAGACTTGGTAAACATTTCAAGGATAAAGGCACAACCGAAGTGCACAATGAGATATAGATATTTTTTATTTAAATGGCGTTAAAGTCACATCAAGGTTATATAATGATTTTTTTTCTTTATATCTCAGGACAAATTTCATAGTGTAAATAGAGGCTGTGGCTTCTTTCTGCGGAACTGCGTACAAAGCCTCCTGGTCCAACGTAGATGCTATTGCTAGTATATCTCACTAGATGGCGCTAGGAGTACCTAAAATGTAGTAGCTAAGCGCAGTTACATTAGCGTTTCCTTAAATGGTACAATATTTTATTTTCTGAAGAAAAATCCTTTCTTAAATCACTTTTGAACATTTTTATGTATACTTATAATTTAATAAATGCATTTTTCAATGTTTAAAAAGCGACACAATGCCATTAGAAATTCACAGTTTTTTACCTTAAAAATTGCTGTTCTTGCAGAACTGGTTTTCCTTCTTTGCTTACGAACCATCTGTGATTACTCTGCTCCTATCCCATTCTGCCACTTTTGTAATACTTTAAAAGCCTTTATTTTCAGAATATATTAACGTCTACAAGAAAATAAAAATAGTGGCAGAGGGGAATGGCCCTTTTCTACAGTCAGATAAAAAATCTATTGGGCACGCCCAGGTTTTCAACCCCCGTAAACAGGAATCATTAAATTGTAGTTTGTCTGACTGTAAGACTCCTTGCATGAAGCGAGCAATGAAGTGGGTTGGAAAACTATCCCCGCAAACAAAGAAAGCGAAATTATTTTGCTGTTGCTGGGAAACAGCTTTCAGCATCCAGACCTTTAGTCTTCCATTAAGTAGTTGAACTTGGACAGTTTATAACTGCCATCAGTACATAGAACAGGTCTTTTTCCCTGATGATTTATACTTAAAGTGTCAATGTCATGGACAGTGTTGATTCTGTTCAACTGTACCAGCTTGATTGGCTTGGGAGCCACACAAGTGATTACTGAAGCCCACTTGTGAGTGTGTCTGTACCAGAGAGAGTGACCTGAGGTGCTACACAGGGTCCCTGGTCCCTTCTTCTCTGGAGCTGTTCCTCGCTCTGCTTCCTGGTACCCATAAAGTAAGTAGGTTCGCTTCACCACACCCTTTCATCGTGGTGTTTCTGCCTCAGAGCCAGCTAAACTTGAACCGAATCCTCTAAAACTGTAAGCCAAATTAAACCTCTCCGCCTTTCAGGTGGTATACTGTATTGTGTCCCAGTGATGGATATTTGACTAATACAGGATAAAGAGAACATGTGACTAAATATTCACAGAGCCTAAGGGGCCCTCCATTAGTGCTGATAGAATAGAATTAAATATGGTGACAGGAGAGAGGAACGCAGCAGGAGACTCACATGGCCAAATGAGGAAGCGTGTTCTAGAAGACAGTGAGAAGCCCGACAACTCCTTAGAGGTGGCAGTTAGACTAGATCCTTCCCATGGTTGGGTCCAGAGATTTTTTTTGGCAATGGTTTAAAGACAATTTTTTAGACACAAGAATATCTCTATTTATTAGCACTTTCTGAGATTTTACACAGAATTTCCTAAAAAGAGGCATTTGTATATATTTTAATACATTGTTTCTCATTTTTATTTTATTTATTTATTTGTGTGTGTGTGTGGCACTGGGGATCGAACTCACAGCCTCGCACCTGCCAGACAGGCACTTAAGCCACTGAGCCAAACTCCCAGCCCTAATTTTTTGAGGCAGGGTCGCACTATGTAGCTCAGACCGGCCTTGCGCTAGCATTGTAGCCCAAGCGGGCCTTGAACTTACAATGCTTCACCTACCTCAGCCTCCCGAGTGCTGGAATTAAAGGCGTGAGGCACCACGCCCAGTGTTTCATTTTTATTTTTATGTTTATGTTTATGACATA
The DNA here is from genome assembly GCA_004363535.1 of Dasyprocta punctata. NCBI lineage: Eukaryota > Metazoa > Chordata > Mammalia > Rodentia > Dasyproctidae > Dasyprocta > Dasyprocta punctata. Next base: position 96,842 of record RJWM01002433.1, read on the forward strand.
CAAACAAAAGTCAATGGGTACATGTATGCAAAAAACTAATAAATAAAAATGCTCCTCAACCTACAATGGAGTTAAACCTAATTCATTAAAAGTTGAATTATTGTGCCTTTTATTAGTACATACTCATAATACATATTGAGTACATACACTGTGAGGAGTTGGCAGATACATGTATCACATTTTTTATTTCTCACTCCCCTCTTCTCCCTCCTTCCCAGATAGAGGTAAATATTTTCTGTAAGCTGATCTTTTCTGATCAAACATACCCAATAGTGAAAATTTTATTTTAATTATCTATCAAAGATCCTCGTTTTGATTCAATTCTTCATTTATCTTTATATTTACTTACTATGAATGTTGGTTATACAAAAATTTCAAAGCACTGTAAATTTTTTTTAAGAGACTGTTGCATTTACTTGATATTTGAAATAAATCTATCATTTTGGAGTAATACGACATCTTTTGAAATATTTAATAATTTTTAACCGTGTACATTCTACTCAGGTAGAAGGCACAGAGGCCTTCTGTCTTTGTCTTATGGAGCTCATTTTAAAATTTATATCATGTTTACTGATTTCTGGACAATTACATCTGTAGTCATGGAGGGTATCAAGTCCCATAAAGCGCTGCCATTTCCAAGGCGATGGCACCTGCCTTACACGCATTGTTAAAAGGAGTAGGTGACTGCAGAGGTCTGGCTAGGTTGGCACTTCCTGAAGGTGATTCTTTTTCCTTTCTTTAATTCTAATCCTCAGTTAGAGTGACTTTTTTTTATTGGAAGGGTGCAGGAATACACTAGATAAGCAGTATTTAGAAATAGTAAACAATCATTTACTTGATAAATGGGTAAATTCACCATAAGTAAACAATGTAAACTGCTTTTAAAAAATTGTAAATTGCCTGCTTTCCATTTCTCCGAACTAAAAATTATGTCCCACAGTCTTTTCTGCAGGTTCTTCAGTCTGGTAGCTTTTTGCATCTATTTCTTTTATTTGCCCAAAAGTGAAAGAGAAATGAAATGCAATTTCTTCGGCTGTCCACTCCTGCATGCCACACAGATTTTACTCTCCAATACTAAAACAAAATGATACAAAGGAGATTATTTTATTTAGGCTTTTGCAATAGGGTGAGCCCCCCAGATCTGATGACTGGAGTGTCTCTGAAATGTGGTTTTGCCTTAAAACACTTAGAGCCAAGAGCAGGCAAGTTACAGCTGAAAATTCACTGCTGAATTGCTGAAGGGGCAGCTCAGCTACTTAGGCAGGATATTTTAGCTCTGCGACCGACTAGTTTCAACAGTTGTGATCTTAGCCAATCATTCAAGAGATAAAAATATGTATGCATTTGACTGAGATGAAAGGGAAACACTTGTGTCGGGCTTCATCAACATGTTCCAGCCCAAGGGGAAGGCTCTGTGCTCGGGCTTGTCACAGGTAAACAAGGAAAAGATTGTGAGTTTTATGAGCATCCTGAGAAAAAATGGGCCAAAGGTCACATCTAAGTCACATGGGGGAAGGATGATTCCCTTCAGCTATTTTCCAAAAGATAACACGGAGGGAGATTTGTGAAAATAAAACATTGGTGAGATTTCTTAACTAGAGTCATTCTCTGGAAACACAAGGCTCAGGTCAGTCCGACATTGTCAGTCCACCCTCTATTTTGTTCGAAACAGATGAATTTCATTTGTTGCCAAACAACTCAAAAGTTAATCTTCTAAATGGAGGGACCCGGAATCTCAGCAACATTCTTGTGGAGGGTGTTACTATGATATCTGCAAGAGCAGTTGAATCTACTGTCAAATGACAAAATTACAAGTGTAATTCAGAAATCTACCTGACTTAATTTTGATTCTAGAATCGGGCAACTCCAAACAGTGGCACAGAGGCGCTGGGCTTTATAGGAAGAAAGACTAGAAGAAAGCAGAAACAGAAAAAAAGAAAAGTGAATTTGTTGTCTCAAAGTTAATATCCTTATAGGGTAAAACAAAGCGGATGTCCACTGCCTTATTTTGCTGACTCAGACTGACTGGACTCTTGTTTCGTGAGTAAACTGGGGAGTTCCAAAATTCAGTTTGGTCACATGGTGCTTAGGACAAGTGACTCCATTCTGGTTTGGTCTGGTCTACCGGGGGCCTAGCAGAGCATTCTCTTGTAAACTTTGTTTAGCAAACTGTATCTATCAGGAGGTAGTGGCAAGGGTCAGTTGTTTAAATGTCCTAGAGATCTGAGAAGAGAGACAGCTGAAATGCAAAACTGAAACATTCACAAAAAAGTTTGAGTTAAGGAACCAGGAATGGAACCCTGAGAGTGTTTCATCCAGTAGATTTCAAGTGGATTTCATTAGTAGATGAAAATCCTTAAATTATGTGGTGCTACTTGTTGAATTTCTTGCCATTAAGAGGCTGATGTTAGGCCAGGCATAACAGCACCCACTGAGACAAAAGGATTACAAGATTGGGTACAAAGCAAGCTGGAGTCTCCATAAGAATCTCCAGGGAGTCAGATTTTTGTTCCTATTGAACAAGTTTACAGAAAAGCAAAGTTGGAAACATCAGTTTGAAAAGTGATAGGTGGGTACTGAAAGAAACTGGAAGAACAGAAAGTTTGTTAAGGTTGACAACTTACTCAAGAAGATCCAGTTCAATTACAGGTAAGTAATAAAACCAGCTTTTCCACAGTGGAGAAGGAAGTCAATTAAATCTCAGTCAAATCTGAATACCCATCAGTTACTTGCTGCTACCTCATAGGCATTTTTTTCAAATGAGTAAAATTATAACTGATAAGCCTGTACCACAGTTCGCAGCAGTAGAGTAACAACAGGCAAAAGATACATAAGATTTAGTATTTGTATGTTGAAAAATTTTCTAAAATCCTAGGTTAGTTCAGACTGTTGGTTTCATGCATAGTTACCTACTCTTAAACATGCTGTGGCTATGAAATGCATACCTTCAATGTGAGCCTAATCACAACGTCTAAAGAACTAAAGTTCTGATTTAAAATTTAGCAGCCACTTATATTGCATTTAATTAATGTTTAAAAATTTAATTTCTCTTGATTGTTTATTATTTTATCTTTGTCATCACCGCCAAGATTCAGTAGAGCAGCCTCTAAATAATTTCTTTCTCCACTTTTCATATGGTGTGTGTATTTATTGTACACAACATGATGTTTTGATACACACATATAGAAAGAAATGATTACATATCCACCATCTCACATGGTTACCTTTTGTGTATATGGCACTAGAACTAAAATCTATTCTTTTTGCAAATTTCCAGTAAAATACAAAAATATCAATTATAATCCTAATTATTGCAGTGAATTTCCAGAATGTTATTATTAGATTATTTATCCCACATAGCTATAACTTTGCATTTTTTGACATACCTATCCATATTTGCCCAACCCCTTCTTCTACTTTCATAACCACATTTCTGCTTTGTTTCTATGTGTTTACATAATCATTTTTTTTCAGAAATGTTGTCTAACACTTCAGGATTATAGTAGGCTCTTTAAAAGTTAAAATACATAAATGGTCTTTCATTTCTGCATCTGAAAACCTCTTTAATTAAGATTTTAATTGTTTGAAATGGGTTCAGGTAATTTTTAAGAGGTACATTTATTATTTATGTTAATAAAATTATGAAAATATGTGTTGATTAGACAAGAGCACTGATGAAATTCTAGCATACAGTCATTGAATTTCTAGATGCAGCTGCTTGCTTGTATTCTTGGTTTTTTGGATTGAGGTGAATAAAATAATGCTACCTTTGCACTGTAATTGGTCATTTCTATCCAGTCGAGCTTGCTTGCTCTTTCATTACCTTAATCAAATAGTTTTAATCAAACCTCCATTTGCATAAAAATACGTTTGAGGCAGAGAATGAAAACAGTTTTTAAAAAGATGAAGAAAAGGATAATAAATTAGAAATAGCAACATGTAACTTTAAAACCATGATATTTTCCAAAACAATTGTAACTAAGCTGAAAATGAATTGTTCTTTGGTACCACCATAAGTTAGGAAAATATCTAGCTATTAAATTATGTTTTTTGTTCTCAATATTTTTTATTATTTTAAAGCAAAATAAAATAAACTTAATTAAAAATGCATGAATTACATCCTTGGGGGAAAAGTGAATGAGCACATCCACAAAACAAATCCTTTTTCTGTGATATTTGGTAAGTATTCAGTGAAGTATTACTGTGATTGCGCTATCAGGAATTACCAATTAACATTTGTGAGTCTTTCCTAACCATTGTGCTTGCACATAAATGTCAGATAGAGTCATTCGCTAGTATTTCATAGGCACAATCGATAACAAGGGAAGTTAAACAAATTTAATTGATAGTGGTTTGAAGGTGTGCTTTAGAAGTGTTTGAAATTAGAATAGCACAATTACTGTGAATTAATCATTGGAACACACTTTAAGGTTATTCTGCTTCTGACACTTTGGCTTCCACTTATCATTTCATGTTTCACACTGAGCGGTGTGTTATCTTTCTTCTTTTATTTACCTGTTTTTGGAACTGTACATAATATGTGTGCGTGTGTGCACATGGCTATTCATTTGGAAGCTATTTTTCGAGTGTCCTAGGTAGCAGATACTGCAGTGGGTGCTGGGATTCAAGAGTTAATGCCAGAGACCTGTTCCTGGGCTTATGGAGCTTCTGTTCTGGAAAAGAACACGATGACAATGCATTGCGATGAAAAGTATAAAAATGGGAAACGTTCAGTAACAAACTGGAAGCTTCCAGAAGGGGCATCAAACAACTTTGGGAATAGAGAAAGCAGGAGTCTGAAAGCATTCCTAGAGAAGGTAGTAGGTTAGGAAAACAGGTAAGTAGAAGTAAGCCATACAGAGGTGGGAGGTGAGAACCATAATTAGCAGAGATTTCCATGTGTCTTCTGTTACACAAGTTACAGCTGAAATCAATCTATACTAAATTAGAAACCCTTGCAGAGCAAGAATCATGCCGTATTTATGGATCCCTGCTGCCTAGTTCAGGGGCTGGCATTTAATAGATGTATCATAATTGTTTGATCAGTGAAATAAAGTGAAAGATCCAGAAAATTTTAGGGTATCCAGGAAGTAGGTGCAAATTTACTAGGGAATAGGATTCCTTCACATCACTGTACTGGTAATTCTAGTAGGTCATAAAAATTGAGCTCATCACAGATGACAACAGTAAAGACAAAAAAATTTTTCTTAAAAGTTATGCCTTCTTTTTGGGCAAGTGTAAGCTGTAACTCAGGTGAAAGATGTTTCTCACTTCTAAGATGGGACACAGAACAGAAGTAGATCAAGATGAAACTTAGATGCTTGAATCAAAGAAAGATCTGTGTTCCAATGAAGGCAAGAATGATAGCAGAGATGAATCAAGAATAATATATCTGAAAAAAAGTGAGGAAGGACAATATAAAAAGTTTTTTGGAAGAAGATTGAGAAAAATTTAATCATAATTGAAAGAATTGAAAGAATGATATATAAAACAATGAGAAATAAGATTTGAATACCCATTTCAAGTCAAACTAAAGAGAATGTCCAGAAAATAAATGCCTACCAGATCTTTTCAGCTATCATATTGAGGACCTGTGGTCCTTCAACAAGAAAAAAATGTATTCCTTTTGTTATGATGAAAGCCAAGGGTTTCTACAAATATTATTAAGTTAAATGTTTGTCAGGCAAATAAATTATACTTTTTGGAAACTGCTGTCCTACTTTTTCCCTTTCAAAAAGAATTTTTTCTAAATGTATACTTAGGCCATTTGTTCAACCACACATAAACAGTTGAATTATTTTGTTTATAACCTCAAACCCAAAAGCTTGTTCAGAACAGAAATATGAACTAGAAATAAATTACATGGTAAATCAAACCGTCATTTTGGGGCTGGGACATGATGCAAAGTGGTTTACAATTTGTTTTTTGCTGTGTAAATGAAAACCCCAGGATATTGGCAAGAGAGGAAACCTTTTTTTCTTTACCCATCAGATGGGCAAAAATTCAAAACTTTGTATATCCTGTTGGCTTGTGAACCTACAGGGAAACAGGCTTCCTCATTTAGAACTGAAGAAACTGCAATATGTTACAATCTCTGTATGGGGGAAAATTTGACAATATCTAATAAAAGCACATATATAGTTACTTTTTAACTCAATAACTCCATTTTCAGGGGACTATTTCAATAATACTCTGGCAAAACATGGAAATACATACGTTTAAATGGTTTGTTGCCGTTTGGTATGATAGCTAATAATGAAAGCAAAGCAGCTCACTTACAGGGCTTAAATAAACTATGGTGCATTCTCCCAATAAAGTTAGCATACACCTGTAAATATAATAATAATATGTAAAAGTAGAACTTTCTATGTAGTAGAGAGGTATCTCTAGATAGCAGAAAATTTAATTGATGAATTGAAATACTAAAATAAAAGAAAATGATAAAGAGTATGTTGTTACTTAGCTTAAAGGACAGTAGAAGTATAATTATATACTTTCTTATGCTATAAATAGTGGAAGGACAGCACATATACATATATGTCTATTCAATTATATATACAGAATGGGAGGAAATAGGGTTGGAGAGAGGAGGTAAACAAGACTTAACACAGTATACACAACATTTTGTAGATTTGACTTTTAAGATGTAATTATTTTACTTAGCTATAAAAGTTTATTTTTAAAATCTACATATTTTCAGCAACCAAAAGTGTTAATCTGTTGGTGGCACCACCACATCAAATGGTTTTAAGGCAATAATTTTAGTATTATGAGGCTCATAAAACACACACATACATAAAACACACACATACACACACACACACACTGCAATAATTTAACTGGTGAGATATACAATAAGAATAAAAAATATCTTCAAAGAAATTAACCTAGGGTTATGAAATACATTATTGGCACAGAAACATTTCTATTAGCAGGTATTTTCACCTTGAGAGGAAGGAGCTATGTATACCAGTTCAGTATGTTCAGGTAAAAAAATAAACAATCTCTGATCCTGAATTTTATTGCCTATTGGTTTATTAGAGTCAGCATAAACCTTGAAAAAAATACATATATGTATGAATGAGCTTAAAGAGTCATACTATAGATGATATGATGTATAGAAACTAAACAAACTAAAACACGGGGGGAAAAATGACTAAAAATATAAACCCACTGCCAAAATGACCTCTGAGAAAATACACAGGAGGCTAATATCAAATACATGTGTAACTGACATCTGAGGAGAGAAAAGAATAAAGATTGCCCCTGATTTAAGAGGGGTCTAATTAATGATTTTTTTATTTTACAATTATGCAAAAGTAACATATCTTCAATAGAAATCATATTTTGAATTTTAATTTTTTTTATTTTCTCTCCTGTGATGCTAGACAATGCCAGTAAACCTCAGTTCACTGACAGTCATATAATTAGGAGGAAAACAACCAATACTCTACATCATACTTTTACTAAGCTATAATGTTTCATAGGTTAATGCATTAAATATATTTTGAACTGATACTTTTAACTTTGATATATTTAACAGGATGTAAACCCATCATAAGTTAAGGAATGTCTACGTAGCAGAAAACATATTTAAAACATTAAGTCTAACAGTTTTCCAAATTGAAAGTTTAGAAATCTGACCTAGAAATCCAAAAGCTTATCGATTTCACAAGCAAAGAAAACCACGACTAGACTTATCAAGATCAAATTACTAAATACCAAATTAAAATAAACATAAAGTATTAAAAGCAGACATAAAAACACACACTGCATTTTTGAAATGCAGAGAATTTTTATAGATCTTTTTATCAGAAACAATGCACTCTAAAGACAATAAAATTGCATCTTGTAAGACCAAATCATGTACTATCAATGCACTGTACTTCAACACTTTTCTCAGTAATTGATATACTTAATGATAAACAAATTGTATTTTCCAATACTGGTACAAGATACCTGACAACCCCAACTTTAAGAAGATGTTTATTTTGGCTCACAGTTTCAGTAGGTTCGGTTGATGGTCAGTAACTCCAAGGCAGAAATGACATGATGGAAAGGCATGGCAGAGGAAATCTGCTCACCTCATGTCATGCAGAAAGGAAAAAGAGAGAGGAGAGGAGCCCAGGACAAGATTATACCCCCAGTGACACCTCAGTCAACCATCTCTAAACATCAGAGTCAGCTATGAACTCATCAATGGAATAATGGGTAATGAATGCTTATAGCTCCTCAAGAACCAATAACCTTTCCAAAACCCCACCTCTAAATACATTAAACTTCTGGGGAATATTTTAAGTCCACCCCAAATAAATCCCATGACTGACCACCAAAAGACTCACGTCCATCTCACTGTGCAAAATGTTTTTAATCTATTTCTAAATGCTTCCAATATCTGAAGAGTTCCTAGACAGCTGAAGAGTTCAAGTACTAAGTCTCCACTGAGATGCAGGGCAAAGTCTGAGCTCTGAGCCCCTATGGAAAAAATGTTATATACATTCAATATACAATGACACAGGGTAAACATTCCCACTCCAAAAGAGATGGAGGGGGAATAGAAAGGAGTTACACTAAAGCAAGACTGAAAACCAGCAGGGCAAACTAGTGTCGTGTTTATGACTCAGTAAAAGCTGTGATGAGATGAGATCTCCAATGTTCCTGGGCTATCCTGAGTCAGCAATATTACTGATTGCTGCTCACGTAGTCTCCATTGAGCAGGCTGCCTCATTACCTATGGCTTTCCTAAGAAGACGGTCCATATTCCAGGCATCTGCAACTTCCTGGGGTCTCCTCTCTACTTTTAGCTTCACTCTGACAGCTTCATATACTGCCCTCTCTGAGGCATGTTGCTGGCTTCTGAAATGTAGGTAGAAACCTTCATGCTCCCACAAATATTGCATTATGTGTGCCTGAAAAATCAGCACCATGTGACTGACACCAAGTCTGCAACCAATTTAAACAGTAGCTAGGCCCTACTGAACAGTGATTTCAGCTGCCTCTGAATGCCTGGATGGCCAAGCATGGTAAAATAATTCCCGAGGGGTCAATTCCCTAGGAAGTCTTTCCCATGTAGAAGACTCAGGAACTTTATTCTCACATGAATGATTAACATCTTTGCATCCTTGAACTTTCAATGGTGAAGTGTTGCTGATTTTTGAGATGATATCAAGACACACTTTTTCTTTGTACAAGATACATTCAAACCTTGGATTGCAAATAACTAGCTCTATGAGTGTTCCACAAGATGATGAAACATTTCTAATAATTTTTAACTAGATAAACAAGTGACATCTTGCAATATGAATAGTGTGTGATGCCAAATATCACATGGTCACAACTGAGCTGATAGTTCTTCTCTCTCTCTGTCTCTGTCTCTGTCTCCCCACCATGTGTGTGTGTGTCTGTGTGTGTGTGTTTTGGAAGCAACCTAAATGCCCCTCGACTGAGAAATGGTTAAAAAAGATGTGGAATACTACGCAGCTATAAAGAATGAAAAGCTAGACATTTTCACTCTTAAATAGATGAGTACTGAAAATGTACTTCTCAGTGAACTAAATAAGTCACACATACGTAACCATCACATTGTTGCACTTGTGTGATGAACTGAAAGAAAATCTATATATATATAAAAAAATTAGTTAAGGCAGCTAAAGAAAAAGAATTTTGAGTGAAAAGTAGTTTTCACTGGGTCATCTTCAGATTTCATTTTTAATGCAATCTGAAAATAATAGAGCAATCATAACAAAAAAGATAATCGTATAGCTGATTTCTCTTGATTCATTAAAGCAAAAGTTTTGTGCTAATAATATCTAGATAACATTTCATGTCTATATCTTTTATCCTAAACAATTTCTGTGAATATAATAATATGCAATATGCTGATTATTGTTACTCTCTTACTGGCTGGTTGTGAAATTGCTTTGCTTTGGTTTCTTACTCTCCTTTTGTTTAAATTTAAAAATAAATAAATAATGAGATTATGAAGATGTGAAAAATGTGGGAGACAGTGTAAAACTTTGTACCAAATCATCACCTTAATAAGACTGCTGCAGTGCCACAGTCTGTTTAACAACAATGCAATGTTACATTTCCACAAAATCCTCAAAATGGGGCAAAAGCAAGAGTCGTTAATTTCCTTGTTAAAGTTTCACTAAAAGAAAAAGATTCCATTAAACCAATACATAGCAGTGATACCATTAGTGATAGTAAAAGTCATCCTATTCAATAGCCGTTGTCTCTTTTCTTTCTCACACCAACCATGAAGGTTTTCGAAGATAAGTGCAGGTTAATTTATTTTTCTTTATATTTTGTATTTTATTAGTTTGTTTTAAATTATTGTAATCATTTTATATGAAGATTTTTTGGTTGGGAAACAAATTATCTATTATCCATTAACAAATATTTCCATTTTTCCTAGGGAAAAAAATAATTTATGCAACGGCTTTGGATTACAAACACATTTCTGGAATAGTTTATGCTCACAAACAAAAGTTTTACTCTACTTGATTTTCTTTTAATGTCATTAATCTCTTCAGAATCCATACCTCCTTTGGTCTTGATTTTATCCATGTTTCCTCCTGAACCAAAATTCAAAATTTTCAAATTTTTCTACTCTGCTTTTTGCCCATGTTTATTATATGTTATAGTTATGTTCCTATGGCCCTGCCAAGTCTCACGTAATCATGGCATGGATGCGGCTGAGTCTAGTGTTCATGCTTGGTTTGTTGTCTACTGCTGGGATTAGTGATTTGAGTGCTGCACTTGCCCAGGAGTGGAGCCAACATACAGTGTAAGGGAGGAAGAAGGCGTATTTTCCTGCTCTTGCTGGTTCGCACTTCGCTGCTGGCAGCTGCCATGAATGACTGTCCCGTCACAACACCCTGCCTTGCAGCCAGCTGAATACGGACTGAAACCTACAAGAACTGTGAGAAATAATCTTTTCCTTCCCTAATTTTGGGTGTCAGGTATTCTGTCTCAGCAAGAGAGAAAGGTAACTAAGACACTGTAAATCTGGCTTACAACAGCCAGCAGTACCCAAGCCGCTGCCTGAATGTAAGGCTGACTTTGAATTTCCTCCACTATATCAGTTAGTGACCAACTCTTAATCTCATTCTTGCACAAAGTCTCAGGATATGGACAAAATTTAGTCAAAACTTTTGCCAGAGTGCAATACACATGGCCTCTAGTCTACTTCCAAACACAGGAACAAATAGAGTAGAAATAAGTGAAATAAAAAACAAAAGAGTAACAAGAAGTCTATTAAACCAAAATCTTGCTCCTTGAAAATATCTTTGTAATTAATAAACTTGTAACCAAACTAAAATATAAGAAAAAATAAGGGGAAGAGCATGAAAATTAACATTATAATGAAGAAAAGAGGGAATATCACTACAACTCCTGCAGAGGTATTTTTAAAATTTGGTGGAATATTACAAATATCTCTCTGTCAATAAATTATCTTAGCTAAATTCATTTATTTGAAAAACATCATTTCTTTTAAATAATAAATCCATAATTATAAGCCATCCTCCTTACAAAAACTCCAGATCCAAGTACCTTCATAATGTTTTGTCAACATTAGAGAAGCAGTACCAAATTTAAACTGATTTAAATGAAATGGAGAAAAAAAACCCCACAATTTTCAATTATATTTTGTGCAAGAAATAGCTTTGATATGAAAACTATATAGAAAATCATAGGGGAAATTAAAGATAAATATCAGTCTTAAACATAAGTATAAAATATTTTCAATCCAAATGTATTAATTTAGAAAATGGATACTACATTATATTTAATCATAGTTTGGACAAGTAATGCAAGATTAGTGGAAGATTAAAAAATAATGAACACATACAAATTAAAGGAGAAAGTTATATGACAATTTTGATCAATTTAAAAAGTATTTAAATATTAATTAATGATTTTAAAACTATGCAAAGATATTTTCTCAATCTGTTTGCATACAGGCACCTGCAAATAACCAAATACCCTCCCAAAAAAGTTATGAAGAACTCTCACATTCAACTATAAAAAGATAAACACTTTCTCTCTTGTTTGGGAACTGGAAGGCATGGCCATCTCATCACTTATATACTTGATACTTATCCTATTGTGGTACAAGGCTTCTCTTTTTATGTACTTTTCCTGTGCTACATGTTGCCTACTGACCCAGATTTTGATTTGAAAAGAGAACCCTTAGGTATTCTGCTTGAGAAGGGCCACCAAGCAAACTAGTTCTCTCTATTAATTTCATTGTGCTTAACCTGCATGGTACTAATAGTCCACTATAGCCATGATCCAAGGGGACCCAATTACTGCCCAAGTTAGTTGCATATTTGGTATTTTGCATGTGGTGCTGATTTTGTAGGCATGGAGAATGCAATAGCTGCGGGATAATGGAGGCATCCACCCAGATTTCAGAAGATGGTCTTTGAGCCAAGGCAGCATGTCCCTGAGAGGACAGCATGTCAACTTGTGAAAGTGAAGCTGAAGCTGTAATGGAGACCCCAGGAAGCTGGAGATGACAGGAATGTGGAAAGTATGCTGAGAAAAGCAAAAAGCATTCAGCAGACCCTGCCCAAGTGAGAGGAGATGTGGGCAGTAACAAGTGATGGTGTAAGGACAGAGTTGCTCAAGCCACATTTCACTGCAACCTGCCCTGAGTGCTGGATGAACTACTAACAAGATTTAATTTTTGACCTTCTGTGTTTTGGTTGTGCTTTAGTTCCATTCCTTTATATCCCCCTGTTCTTCCATTTTGAAATGGGAATGTTAAGCCTGTACCATTGTGTGTTGGAAGTATATAACTTACTTTTTTATTTTTATGAGAACTCAGAGTTCCGCTTTTGCCCAAGGCTCACATAAGGTTTTGCACCTGGACTTTTCAGGACTGTTAGAATGCTAAGACTAATAACTTTCAGAGATGGACTAAATGTGTTTTGTACAAGATAGACATGAGTTTTTGAGGGTTCAGATATAGAATATTATGGTTCAGTTCTAAAATGTTCCCCAAAAGTCTCATGTATTCAGAGGCAGGCCTCTTGAAGGTGTTTGGATCATGGTGGTCCTATACTCATCACTGAATTAATCTATTGATTTGTATTGAAGGTTCATGGATAAATGTGCTGTTTCACATTAGGCCTGGTCATAAGACATGAATTACATGAAGCATGACCTAGAAGGGTCTACACTTATTCCCCAATCTCTTTTCTCTCTCTTCACTCATGATCACCATGACATGAGTGGCTTTTCTTTGCCAGGCCTTCCAACCATAGTGTTTTTGCCTTGGAGCCATAAACTGAACCCAATAAAACTGTGAACTAAAATAAATTTCTCCTCCTTTAAATTGTGGGTGTTGGGTATTTTGTTCCAGCAAAGGTAAAGAAATGGGAATGACAAAAGAATACCAGTGAAATGAGTTATGTACATCCAGGGAATGAAGTGGTAGACTGTCATAAAAAACAGAATGAAGAAACTTTTCATGCAGTAACATGTAATGATCTGCAAGACATAACATTAAGTCAGAGTAAAGCGAAGTAAATTGGGTATAAGAAAAGTTAGATGAGATGATAGATACATAAATAGCTGCATAAGCATTTAATTACATGCACATGACATCTCTATAATGACACACAAAAGTATTTAATGTTAATTAATTGTAGAGTGGAAGTTGGCAAGGTAATAAGAATGCAAGTGAGATTTTTACTATACTAACTTTCTCTTCCTTTTGAATGTTGAACTACCTTAATATATTACCTAACTTCAAATTAAATCCAAGTTTAAAAATTGAAGAAAAAAATCATTTCTATAAATCATAGTAATATATAGCTCCATCTTTATATTTCTATATCTATCACACAGAATGTCCTACACTCTCATGTATAGGTTAATCTGAGATGTGATAATAGAATTAGAGTCTGAACAAAGGAATGGCAAAGTACAGAGAAATAGCATGACAATGAGTGCTATATGCCATATTCTTTGGCAGAGTAAAGGAAATCTTCAGGTTTTCTGAGTCAAAGTTTCTCATTTGAAAAACTGCAACAAAGAAACATGTTTTAGGAATTTTCCCACAACTTCCATCCTTTTCTTTCTGTACAGTACAATCCTATTCTCCAACTTGATATCAATGCAGGGTAAACACATGTCTTATTCATCCTCTACCTGGTCTAGTACTTGAAAAATTCACTTTATGTACTCAGAGTTACTGAGGTAGGTAAAGCAGAATTTAAAAGAAGTTGGATAATAGAAGGAAGACTATTCCTATGACTAAGTCTCTCAGTCCAATCTCTAAATTATGATGTAATTTACATGATAAAATCCATTTCTGTTTCCTACACAGCCAGCATAGAAATAACTCATTTCTAATTTAAGTAACTTTTGTATTTATACTCTTATGTAGGCACAAAGACAGATGGTTATAGAAGCTAAGGAAGTCACAGCTGATATTTAGACCCATTTAGCAACAATGTACATTTTCTTGAATAAATCTTGTAATGAACCCCAGTTATGTATAGATAAAATATATATTATTCTATAAATATATGACCAGTGTCTATGCTGATGAATTTGTGGAAAAATCAAAAGAAAGTTTGGCACAAATTTCAAGGGACTGTAGATCATTCTGAAGAGTCTCAAATTGGCTACTTCAAGTAGTTTTCTTATCCTAATACGTACTGGTATAAAAATATGTGAAACAGATGGTACTTGTTGGCTATTTTTAGTTCTTGTAGAAACTTGTTAATGACAGTTCAGTTCATGATTAAGAAATCTTCTCACCTCCTAACTTAGGGCTTTTCTTAGAAAGTGTTAGAAAGGCAGTTGATAGTTATAGTCAATGTTTCCTCTTTCTACAGATGGAAAATCTAAAGCCACCAGTGACTTTCTGGATGCAACCAAATAAACATAGAAAATCAAAGATAATTGGAAGATATAAAGATCAAAGTACTCTTTGAGTTCAGAAAACAAAGACAGCATACAGAGCCAGGGACAAACAGGTACCTGTGGGGCACATGGGATCATGTGGCCTTGGCAATAGTGTGCTCAATACTTTTGCCCTTGCAAAGGAAAGGAACCCTAGAAAGCTAGCTCCCAGAAAGGGTAGTTGGTTAAAGAATACCTGGAAACTTCACAGAACTCTGAGAAGATATTTATAGTCCAGCCCCTTGAAAGCTCTGGGAAAGGGAAAGTCAGGCACCTTGGCTATCCAGAGCACATTGTTCTCAATTGGCTTTCCCATTTCCTGACTCCTTTCTGTGCAGTGAACGTATTTCCTCCTTCAGACTCACTCTTCTACTACTCCCTGCTTATTCTTTCTGAATATGAGAAAATACATCCTAAAAGGACCTCCTAGCCCGGACTTTACATAGCTTTTCAGATTCAGAAATTACCATTGCCTTCTCCCTAACAGTCTTCTATCATGTCTAAGCCACTTTCCTTGTTGCTGAGACACAGCACCCAAGACTTACAACTTATGGACCAGAGGTTTATTTTGGCTCACAGTTTATAAAGTCTTCAGTCCTTGCAGGACCAAGTGCATGGTATAATGGCCTGATGCAAGAAAAGCTTCTCAAGTCATGACCCAAGAATTAGAAAGAGATCCAAAAAGGAGTCTAAATTGGAGGTATACCCTTCTAGGTCATGTTCTGCCTCTTCCACCCTAAACACCTCCTGGCACCAAGTCAGCTATAATGCCCCAAAATCCATTCACCTTCCAAACACATGAAGTTTTGGTGGCCATTTTAGATTTAAACCATAGCATAGCATATATTTTCAAGAATAAGCAGCTGACTTGTTGGCAACCAACGAATAGATTGGTCAGCTTTGAGTCGGGTGTTTTTTCTCAGTCACATTCACGTAGAGGGTGGTAGTGGTGGTAGGGAGTGAGCACCCAGGTAGACGCCATCTGTCGAGTGTAAAGTGACTAGCTTTATAAGAGTAAAGGGAGCACTGCTAATCATACCAGGGACAGATAAAAATGAGGGCAGACCCATAAACCTGAGAATGACTAACTGCTCCAAAAATAGTAAGTGGCAGAGATCTTTCTAGAAGAAAGAAGTACATGGGACAAGCAATGAAATCTGTCTAGCATACTCTCCACATTTTGCCTCTCAAACACACAAATTTCTATTCTCTCATACTTCTAATTATGGCTTGTCATGCATTCAGTTATAAATATCCCATACCAGGAAGGGAAAGACCCAATTATAGCCATTTGTGTTTATGAGGGCCTTCTGTCACCAGGTGATACTTTTCCTCTCTTGCCCTCTTTCTTCAGTCCTCACCCATTTTCAGACTGTAGCACTAAATGAGACATTCTCAATGTTGGATCCCCTAAACCACATTATCAGCATCACCAGGAAACTCATGAAAATGCAAGTTATAGGACCTATCCCCAAGTTTCTGAGTCAGAAATTCTGGTGTTCAGCAATCTGTTTTATAAGACTCATCAGATTCTGAAATATTCAGAAGTTTGAGAGCCTGTGGAGTAAACTCTTAAATTTAACCACTACTAGCATACTGGAAACAGAAACAAGCATTTTGCTTTACAGAAAAATTTTCCCTTCAAGTTTTATGCAATCTTCTCAAAACTTTAAGAGAGACAACCCGAATTTTATAGCTGAAAGAGAGAGAGAGAGAGAGAGAGAAGAAGAGACAGAGACAGAGATGCAGAGACAGAGAGGGACAGAGACAGAGAGAAGAGAAAGAGAAGTAATGAGACATCATGTGCACTTAAAAAGAACAACTCAAATCAGCTCCAAATTTTATTTCCAAGTCAATTCCAACTTTTTATTTCCTATTTCCAATATCCCATGAAATGTGGTTGTGTCCCACCCTTACATTTTTTCTGAGAAATTCAAATATTTTTAATAAATCTAGGCACCTTACAAACAACAGATCCCCAAGTAGGGCAGAATCCAATAAATCAATAGTGGAAAAAGGATGGGAGATGGAAAGGAGATCTTGTATATAGCATGTTACATTGATCTCTGATATTGAGCAGATATAAACATACTTCAGTGACGAAGCCTAGTTTCACAATAGACTTTTCAATTGGCATTATGAAGCCAGAGGGTGTGAGGCACTCGATGAGTTAAACGCTTGAATGCCATGGGCCTATGTAAGTTGTCTCACTCCCCTTAAGTACACTGAGTTCTTTGTGCAGTATACTGGCTTTTTTATTACCTGCCAGGAAAGCTCCATTTTTCCACTTTTATTTACTGTTGCTCTGAGACAGAAGTCAGAGAGAATGCCCTTGTGGAACAGAATAAGTTTTGCTGATGTCCACATTATAGTCATTAATGACCAGAGTCATGTATAGTCCATATTTACCAGCCTGTAGTTTTGTTTTTCTGGCAATACATAACTCATAAAACCTCACTGAGTTGCTGCTAAGTCTCATTTGGAAGTGCTCCATGTACTAAAAGCACTACTAAGGGTACTACTGATATTTTAATTTAGTACAAATCACCACTCACCCTCTTCGTTCCTTTTTTTTAAAAGAGAATAAAACCAACCAAAACAAAACAGATTGAAATCAATCAGAACAGAACAATGAAAGTGATACAGGAGTTCAAAACAAGATAATAAAAAATCAACAAAGATTCCCATAATGTCTCTTGTTTTCTTCAAAATAACTGTTCGTACCATGAGACGTAATAAAATCAAACAAAACAAAACAGAATAAAACCAATCAAAACAAAAGAATGAAAGCATATTTTAGAGAGAATAAAACCAAGCAAAATAAAACAGAATAAAGCCAATCAAAACAAAACAGTGAAAGTGATATAGGATTTTAAAACAGGATAATAGGAAATAAACAATGGCTTCCATAACGCCTTTTATTTTCTTCATAATTGCTGCCCATCCCATGAGACATAATAAAATCAAACAAAACAGAGCAGAACAAAACCAATCGAAACATAACATTGTATAAAACAAAACAATACAACAGAACAAAACAAAATAATGAGAACAATATTGGATTTCAAAAACAAGACAGAAGAAAATCCCCCATATATACTATATTGCATATTGTTATCCTCTTACTAGATGCTCAGACCACCTGCCTTAGGCCTGCAAAGTCAATCAAACAATACAAGAATTAAGTTGTTTTGGTACCTCAGATGCTCTCAACTCAGCCTGTCCTCTGAATCAGTCGGTTGCTTATGGGGAGGGGGAAGTTCTTGCCTCCCAACCCACACACCAGTGGCTCATGGGAAGAAGAAATTGGCTCCTTATTACTCCTCCCAGTCCTCTTATGACTTTCACTGATTCATGGGAAGGGTGAATTGGTTTGTTTCTCCTCCTGGGCTCTGCATGGCTTGTGCTGGTTCACAGGAAGAGTGAATTGGCTTCTTGTTACTCCTTCCAGGCCCAGGATGGTTTCTGATAACTCAAGGGAAGGGCAAATTTCATCCTTTGTTCTTATAATGGCTCTCTTTTGGGTTCTAAAGGGATGAAGCTGCTTACCTTTATTTCACAATTTGTCTTTGCACAGAAACCCTGGGCTCAGGTGCCTGCACTCTCTTGTGATGAGAAGGTAGGCTTGGCATACTTCCTAGAAGGGTGTCAGAGATTCCCCATACTCTAACTCTGGTCTGCCAAGAGTCACTATTATAACATCCATGATCTTGGCTTTTCTAGAGTCTTGTCCTGCAGAGGAAATTCTTTCGGACAAGTCCACTTTTTGTCCATTGCAAATAATACTATGAGTGTTCATGAACACATATTGGATATCTCTGTCTCTATGTCTATTTCTATTTATATCTATATCTATATAAATATATCACCTTGTTATGCTTTGTCTGATATAGCACCTTTATCTGCTTTGCCTGGTTTTTTGAAAATCCTCCACCTTCAATTTTTACTCCAATTATTTCTGTCTTTTCCACTCCTTGCCTACACTTAGTTAACATCCTAACTCTACTTCTAAGTGATTTGAAATAAAAACAAATGCACTTGGAAGAAAAGTGAAGCTATCATTCTGTCCCTCAATAAAACCACTGTTTATGTTCTTGTGGAATTTGATTTCTACTTTTGTTTGCAACTTTTGTTGCTGTACATTTAAAAGAGTGTAATAAGACCAGAAAATGCAAAGAAGGCACATGTTTGAGGTCAGCAATGGCAAAACAAATATGGGCTGCTGAATCCTTGCTCTGACTCTCAATAGCCATTCTTAGGTTCCAGTGGTTCTAACTGGGTTTCCAGTTTCCAGTGTTCTTGAACATGTGTTTTCCTTGTCTGACTTTCCTCAAATCTTCTCTTTTCTTCAATTTAATCCTGTTCATGTCCTCAGTCAAATTATCATGCTACATTTCTTATCTTTGTGGATACAAAGCTCTTGTGTTTGCTCTGAGAGGCACAGCCCTCTGCTTTAGGGCCAGACAGAATTCTGGTCATTCTATACATTCTGTGTCGACTCTTTTTCTCCTCTGTTCCCCTCCAGTACTTTTTTTCAGATTTCCTAGGAGTCACCAGTTCTTTTCTTTATTATGTTTATTTCTCTACTTTGTCTGAATACACAGATTGTATTCTATTCAATGTGCAGCTCTCTATAAGTTGGAAAAAAATTTAGTGTCATAGAATGCCATTATTAATCTACGATTAAGAATCACAGTATATTTGCCAAAAGTGAAGGAATCTAATCCAACTAACTCCTTCATTCTTCAGATATGGGTACTGATATTCAGAATGGTTAGCTCACTAGTATAACAATTAGAGTAGACTCCTGTAACAATAAACTATAAAATATTGATAGTTAAATATTAGTCATTCTCATTTATAAGAGTGCTGTGAGGGACAAAACTAATCTGCCTTCTGGGGGCCTGCACAACCGGCGTGGACTCCAGGAAGAGAAACACTTACCCGCCGTATGCCTACCAGCACGCAGGCTAAGAATCAAGGACAAAACCCCACCATAAAGCAACCTGCTGGTTCAGAGGTCTGGCTACATTGATAGCAACTAAGGTACATAAAACAACTAAATGCTAGTATTGTTTTGTTCATTTTGTAGGCCTGGGGCTGGCAGCCTGAGCATCTCTTTGGAAGATGACAGTACCAATGTAGCAAAATGGGGAATTCTCTTCTGTCTTGTTTTCAAGGCCGATTATTGTTCTCATTGTTTTGCTTTAGTCTGATTAATTTTTTTTGGTCTTATTTTATACTGTGTTTTTATTGGTTTTATTGTGGTGGGTTGTTTTGTTTTGTTTTGGTTTGGTTTGGTTTGGTTTTTTTGGTTTGATTTTACTATACCTGTTGGAATGGTCAACTATTCTGAAAATAACAAGATATACTATAGTAGCTATTGTTTTCATAGTATCTTTCTTTGAAGTTCTGTACCAGTTCTACTACTTTGTTTTGATTGACTTTGTTCTGTTATGTTTTGTTGGATTTTACTATCCTTAAAATAAAAAAAAAGAGTGCTGTGAGGATATTCTGGTGTTTCTTCTCTCCACACAATCATATAAAAACTAGACTGAAACTGGCTATTTCCTCCTAAAAATATCGATTTCAGGATCAGACTAATAGATGCCATCTGAGTTATCGTGGAGGAAATGAGCTAAGGATAACACACGAGCATGTAGAAGCCACTCTCACTCTTCCTCACATTACACTGCAGAGAATATAGTCATGTGCCACCTTAACCCACTGGCCGCAAAATGGTGAAAGGCGGACAGGCAAGCAGTGGTTTCTGCCACATGATCACAAGTCACACAACTGACAGAAAGTTGTTCCTCACAGTACCAGTGTTTTATGTGAACTGATGGAGTAATTTTTAACATATATTTGCAAATAAATACAAGGGGTGATCAATAAATGTGGTAGATGCTTAAACTTTTAAAAATTATTGCAGTGAAAGACACAATGCCATTAATTCTCCTTAAATTACTCCTGCTAGCTTCTAATACACTTATCCCATCGTTCTTTCATTTTCTGGAACAGTTCTTAAAAATCATTTTTCTTGACTGTCTTTTGAGGTGTGATCAAAAATACAGTGAATGCTGTTATTGCTTGACATCCAGCAGAAATGCAGGCTGGTAGAAATATCACACTGTGACTTTGTCCACCTTCTTTACTGGATTGGGTACTGTGCAACTTTTTCCTCTTCCCCAAAGTAAAAATGACCATGAAAGGTGAACATATGGAATTGATTCAGGACATCAAATCAACTATGGCAAGGCAATTAAAGACACTCATGAGAAAGAGCTTCTAGAATTGCTTCAGAAAGTGACAAGAACGATGAGATAAATGTGCTCAAAGTGAGAGGGAGTAATTTGAGGGAGATTAATGGCAATATGTATTTTACTGTAATTGATTCTGTTTTAATTAAAAGGTAGTATTTCACCTCAAATGTATATGAAACATAGGATGAGGAGGATGGAAAGTGTTTAGCCCTTCTATGAATTAGGAGCTTGAAAAAAATAATAATTATTGTTTTCTCAGTGTCCACCTAGTTGTAAGATGCTACAACATACACACTTTGCTTAATCATCACAGGAACCTAAGAACGTCCCATCTTCAACTCTACTTTTCTAGGGGAAGAAGCTAAAGCACAAACAACTTACCTCTTACCTTTAGAAATCAATTTTTGCAAATAAATAAATGAAAAATATTTTAAAATTAATTGCAAGCATTAAATTTTTATTTAGAATATATTTATTACTATTTAGAGCAAATGGCTGAATTCAGTGATATTGATTATAAAGTAGTCTGTGTTATTTTTGATAAAAATCCTGACTGGACATGAGAGTCTATGACTTAACTTTGAGTATATTTTTATATAAAATTATATAATTAAAGTCTATGAAATATTTTTCCAGATTTTTATATATTATGTTAGTTTTCTGCTACTATTTTAAAAGAACTTTGGAATTTCAGCTTATAAAGAGAGCAGGTTTACAGTTTTAGGAGTTTCAGTCCATGATTGTCCAGCTACACTGGTTTTGGGCCTATGATGAGGCAACGTATTATGACAAGACAGTATGGTGGGAGAAGCTGCTCACCTCATGGCAGCAGGGAAGAAAGGAGAAGAAATAAGTGATGAGACATCCCCTTCAAGGATGCACCCTCAGTAGCCCAACTTCCTTCCACTAGGACCTACCTTCTAAGGGTTTCACCACCTGCTAATAGTGCCACAGGCTGGGGACCACTCCTTTACTGCAGAGCCTTTCGGGGACATTTAAGATCCAAGACATTGCATTTAATTGCTTAATATATATAATATTTTTAAAAACATTCCCCATAGAAATACCCCACAACAAAATTCACCAACAAACAGTTGAGATGGAGAGATATCTCCCAAAATATCACTTTTTAGGCAATGAATAATTCTTTAAAATACATTTTTGTATATAATAGAGATATCATATATTTTGGGAAAAAACACATTAGCCATTTATTCAACTGCTGCTAAATTCCTTGACCCTTTAGGAGAATGCACTGTTGTGAGGTGGGAGGTCTTTGTCTCATCTGGCTAGAAGCACCTTGCCTACCAGCTACTAATCACCATTCACCTACAGCATGACCAATCCCCAATTTCACAACTCTGCCAATTCTGTCAGACTGTGAGGTGATCTTTTAGAGTATAAAGTTGACATCCTCAATAAACAACCTGAGTAACCATAATTTTCTGGCCAGACTTGTCTGCAGGACTGCCTAACTCCTACCTTCTATATTTTCCTGATATGAATGTACTTCAGTTTCACTTAACTTTTTTTCACAGCTTATTCATCTTCTTTGTTCCAACTGTCTCTGTCTTTGCTTTATCACTTGGTGTTTGTGAATGCGTCATACAAGGAATCTCAAATCATTCAAGGAGTAAGGTAGAAAGAAAGGCAAGCAAGAAAGAGAGAAAAGAGGGCAGATGGAGTGATGGTAAGAGCACAACAGGAAGAAACTGTAGGAGCAAAAAAGGAGAGCAAATAGCAACGATCTATATTAGGGATTTAGTTTGTGCCATACTTTCTCTTGTATGAGCTTCCACCAGAGAGTCACTAACTCTGCACATACAAATCAAATCTTATCTCAATCATTCAAACATGCCTGGCAATCTGTTGATTTCATTTTTTGAGAAACTTTTCTCTAAGAGGCTTGTGAATAACAGATGTTCTAGGAACTCTTTTCTAACCCTTGAAGTAGATCACTTGTTTTCTGTATCTCATATGTTCCTCTTTCCTGACTTATTCCCTCATTTTGGTAGAAAATATATTTCAGCATATCTGAGAAAGGACTGACAGGTGGAAAATTTTTGAAAGTTTTCATACATACACTTAATTGTTCATTTTTCAGGGTACTGAATTGAAGATTAGAAATTCTTTCCATGCAAAAATTGGAAGGAAATTTTCTGTTTTCACAAGCCAAAAGCACTATTCCAGATAGCTTCTATGGAGTGTGGTTCATTTATTTAACCAAGAAAGATGTAAATCTGATAACCAAAATCCCATGTGTCTCAGAATTGTCAGGCAAGTTTTCTTCACAGATGAAGCTTACATAAGCTTTCCCCAAGTAGGGAACCACTGCCAACTATATCTCTAAAGAAACCCATCAAACTGACCTCAGCCAGCAGGTGCCAGTAGAGTAATACATTAGAAGCTATGCTTTTGGATTCCAGTATGTCAAAGTGATTCCATTCCAAGCAAACATCCTGAGCTTTTATTATTTGATGCTCATTTCTATTGTACAGTTGTATACCTGCACAGAAACATCATTTCATTTCCTTAAAACCTGAAATAAATGAGACTTCTTTACTGCTACTGGAACTCACTTTTATCCCCTCTACACTGCTAGCTAGTGACTAAGATTTTTGTCCCTCTTGTTCCTTGTCACACGGCTACCTTATACTTTCCACCCTTTTTGTAGTTATGATTGTCCCAGTGTTAATGAAATGTCAGTACAAGTGATATGTTTTCTTTCCTAGTCAATGCTTTCAAGAAAAGAGTGTGTTTCCTGTATTCCTATTTTGGCAGCTGGTTGCAAATGATATGACATTCCAGAGAATAGAAGCTTCCAATATGAGAAAGAATTTTAATTACTGAATATATTAAAATTACTGAAAGTCTTTGAATTTCTAAAGCTAAAAAAATTGACTTCTGCCTGAAACTTCGGGCTTTTACCTGAGCAAAATATAAACTAATATGTTGCAACAATTTTATATTTTGGATCTATTTTATATAGCACCCCATGTCATCTTAACATAAAATACATTACACTTGATCAGAACTCTGTTCCCTCCCTCTCTGCCCATTACCCTTCTCCTTTCTTTCTTCTTTTCTTCCTTTCTTTATTTTTCCTCTCACTTTTTCTTCTTGTCTCTTTTGTTTCTCAGACTGACATAGAAGATTAGGGTTTGGCAGGCTGGTTGGGAAAGTGGGTGTGGCCTATTAATTGCAAAATTCCAGGACACATACTCAGAACAGTTTTTAAACCCTCCATTTGGACTTCTTACAAAAACCTGAGCAGTTGGGCATAGGACAGCTGAGACCAGACATTAGTCTGAAGAGTGAGAGATACAAAAAATAAAATCACCCTTGAGCTTTTTGCTGTGTTCTCTCTTTCACAGTAGTCTGCTCTCACTCTCTAGATTGTACTTTTTTTCCTACTTTTACATGCCCCAAATTTGTTCTGTAGAGCCTATCTTTTCCTACTTTTGACCAATGTAAAATCTTGCTACCTTTTGCTCTCGTCTTGACCAGTTCTTTGCTCAGGACTGAAAGAACTTAAGAAACCACTCCCAGAAAGATATTCCAGCACCCCAAGAACTGCCAACAAGATCTTTCAGGATCTTAGTGTTCTCCAGCGTTCTGAAATTTCAGTATAGCTTACCTTGGTGTGCTTCAGTTTTTATATGAAGCACTCAGTAGTTATATTTTTTTCTACCTGACAATTTTTCTTCATTTGTAGAACACTATCTTGAATTATTTCATTACTAATTTAATCTCATTTATTTTTATTTGTGGAGAAATTCTAATCAACCTCCAGAATTGAGTCTCTCATTATCCTTTTCCCCCTACCTCCTCAATTTCTTTCCGCTTATGAGATACTAAAGATTCCATATCCCCCTTACTCAAATTAGTTCTATTAGCATCTATATTTTGTCAAGCCAGAAAACTTAACCAAAATAGTCATTTTTGTTTACTCAATAGAATAATTAGACTGTGTTTCAGGATTTTTGAAATCAAAGGTACTAGATTTGGGTCATCCATATCACTTAGCATGAGGTATATAAAAGATGTTTCTGAAAAAGCAAATCACTATGATTCTATCAAGGTTTTGAACTTATATAAGCTTTATGTTGGGAACTTTGAGTGAACTCATTTGTCCCTCTGTCGAGTAATGTATTTTGCCCAAAGAGGCATTCTGCAGCATCTTTGACCAAGGAGGTAAGTGTCGGTAGTGAGAGGAGTACTTTTCATCTTAAGTAACTACCTGAGCACTGCTTTACTGTTTTAACCCTTGCTTCAGAGAAAGGGATGAACTTCTATGTTGATGTGCAAAATAGAAAGAACTAACTTGTGCCAGGGATTTAATTCAGTGGTGCAGTGTCTGCCTGGCAAGAGTGAGGTCTAGAGTTAGATTCCCAGTACTCCCCCAAAAAAGAATGAAGTTAGATTGTAAGTGTATTAAATACAAAGAAAAAGCATACTTTAAGAATTGCCACATTGTGTTTTGAAATTCATTTTTACAGTAGCCATCTTAAAAGCTATTATTATGTAATGGTAAACAGAAACACTGAAACCACTCCCCAGATTTGGAGGCAGATTTATTTAACATCAGTGGGCATTGATTGAGATCATTCCCAAAATATCAGACCCTGATTTCTGGTGGTCGAGGGCTTAAATGGGATAAGGAAGCAGGAAGTACAGAGGTAGAATGGCTTGTCAATTAGGTGTTGGTTCTTACAATATGCATCACAGTTATCAGCTGTGCATCACAGTGACCAGCTATTTCTAAGAAACAAAAGTAACAGGAACTGTAACCAGAACAATTACCTGGGCAACTAATAAGCTGAAGTATATTGGCTGGGAGTAGGGTCATCTTCTGCTACAATTACAGGCAGCTAAATGGTATAAAAATTAATATACAGTCAGAAACAGACAGAATTCTCAAGGAAGTTGGTGAAAGGTGGAAAGATCAAAATCGTGGTTGGAAATACAGCTGAAGAAGGCCAGGCCTCAAGATAAAGACACAGTGGTCAGACTTTTGTACTTTCCTAAGGGATGAATGGAACCTTACACTGTAAATCACACTACCCCGTTCATTAAGCCCAGACATACATCAGATACCTAGGTAGATACCCAGAACACTTGGGCCCATCCCTTCCCCAAAATGTTCCTGTTTTAGAAATCATAGATAAGCCAAAGTTAATGATGTCATCCATATGCCATGTCCCCTGCCTCCCTATTGGATTAATGTTAACTAAATGACTATACTTGCAATCTTATTGACTGATTATAGTTTGATGGCTGTTGTAACCACCTCATGGTTTTGTCCTGTAAAATATTCCCTGAGAAAGGACCTCAGCAGCAACCCACTTCTGTGGCCCTTCCTGTGTCTCAGGAGCACTACTTCTGTTGTCCTTTGGAATTCAGTCTTTGATTTCAGAGGACAGAAACTTGGCACATCTGACTTCCAGCAAGGTGGGAGTTGTATTTCCCCTATAGCATTATGGCTTTATTAATAATTTGTGAGGATAACGAAAAATATGCCCTAAGTAAAACATCAATCGTAAAAAGACATTTCCATATTATTAAAAATGTTTCTAAATTAAATAACCTTCATTCTAACACTTAGACTCTAGACACTCATTAGGTTTATAAAACTGTCATAACTGTGTACCTAGTGCCTGTTTTACCACTGTACTTAAAGAGATTTCGTGTGTGTGTGTGTGTGTATCTTCATTAAAAGAATAACCCTTTGGTTGGGTCTCTTAAACTTTCTAATTGTTGATGTTTTGTTCCACAAAAACAACTATGTTTTTATGAATATAATTCTTACTTTAGTTGATAAAGTCTTTCTTTCCTTCCTCTAAAATCATTAAGCAGAATATAACATCTTCTTTTTTCAGTTTTTTACTTGAGTGAACCTTGATTAGAGTAAAATGATTCTTGAACAGGTGAGTCTAATCTTACACAAATAATGAAATTTTAATGAGTGTTGAAGCAAGTTGTGTTCCTTTATTGGCAGATCCATGTATAGGGAGATGAGGGAACTTTGGAAAAAAACCATTCCCTACCCTTAAGGATGTGAAGCAGGAAAAGAAGGTAGGGATGTTCGTTCTGAGACAACTTCTTAAACTTCCCTATTTCTTCTGTCCTCCATGCTCAGCATGCTTAAATGCATTTAGGATATTACTTTCTGAACCCTAACACACAGCGACTGTAGGAAAGATGAAGTGAATATGGTGAAATTCACATTTAGCTATTGGTATTTTTAAAAAATTTATAAAGAAAGAAGAATAAAAACAATGATACAGAATTTCAAAACAAAATAATAGGAGATTAACAATGGTTAATATATTTCATGTTGTAATCGTTAAAGTAGTTCCTCAGATTACAAGATATAGTCATGAAAAATGGTCAAACAATAAAAGCACAAACTGTTCCTTTTGATGAACTAATAGAGATTAGTAGTATAATTATCTATCTTTTCCCAATTCTACTTGTTCTTTCCTTTTGAGCAGTTTCTTTCCCTTTCACTTTCACAATTTCTGTTGTACATTTGGGATCTTATTTATTCTTTCAGGTTTCTGCACTGGGGAAACAATATGATATTTACACATGTGAGACTAATTTATTTCATTTATGAGTATGGTCTCAAATTGCATCCATTTACCTATAAAAGACTTGAGTTCATCCTCTTTATGGCTAAATAGTACTACATTGTATAAAAATATCATATTGCTTTTATCCATTCTGCATTTGGGTTGTTTCCAGGATTTAGCTATTACAAATTGTGCTGCTATAAACATGGGTACACAAATATCACTGTGGTATGATGTTTTCAATTCTTCTGGGAAAAATACCCAGAAGGGGAATAACTGGGTCAAATGGGACCTACAATCCTAGCTTTTTGAGGAATCACCACACTAATTTCCCCAACAGTTCTACCAGTCTGCACTGGCACCAACAGTGGAGAAGGAGTCCTTTTTCCCCACAGCCCTGCCAGCATCTGTTAAAAGTTGATTTCTTAATGATAGCCATTCTGCCTGTGGTGAGATGGAATCATAGTGTTGTTTTAATTTGCATTTCTCAAATGACCAATTATGTTGAACATATTTTTATATATTTATTTGCCATTTATGTTTCCTATCTGAGAAGTGTGAATTCATCTCAGATGTCCATTTTGGGATTGGGTCTTTGAGTACAGGGGTCCTGATTTTTTTCCAATTCTTTATATATTCTAGATAGAAGTTGTCTGAGGGACAGCTCGTTAAAATATTTTCCCATTCTATAGGTTGTCTTTTCACTCTGTTGATTATTTCTTTTGATGTGCAAAAACTTTTTAATAAGATGAGATCCCAGGTATTGATTCTTCGAAGTAATTCTCATGCATTTTGTGTTTTGTTAATGAACTCTCTGCCTTATCTCTCTGTCTTCAAGATTTCTACCTACTTTATCTTCCAGGAGATTTAGTGTTTCTGTTTCATTATTTAGGTCTTTGATCCATTTTGACTTTAGTTTAATGCATGGTGATAGGCAAGGGTCTAGTTTTAACTGACATGTGGAAAGCCAGTTTATCGAACACCATTTATTAGTAAGGCTATCTTTCTTCAAGTGAACATGTTTGACACTTTTGTCAAAGATAAGGTTACTCAATGTGTTTGCAGTTGTGTGTGCATCTTCTAATTTGTTCCATAGATCCTCAAGTCTGTTTTTTTTAACCAGTACTATGCTGATTTCATCACATTAGTTTTGTAGTATAATTTCAAGTCGAGGATGGAATGCCTCTGTCTTGCCTTTGTTGCCCAGGATTGTTTTTGCTATTTTACATCTCTTCTGGTTCTGGATGAATTTTAGGAATGTATTCTCTAGATCTTTGAGGTATGCTAATGGAATTTTGATTGTGATTGTGATTGCATTAAATCTGTATAACAGTTTGGGGAATATGGCCATTTTCACAATGTTGGTTCTTCCTATCCATGAGCAAGGGATATCATCCCATTTTGTAAGATCCTCTTTGATCTCCTTTTCCAGACTGCTGTAATTTTCAACATAAAAAGCTTTTACTTCCTTTGTCAGATTGATTCCTGGGTATTTCATTTTTTTTAAATTCCATTGTGAGAGGTGTTGTTTCCCTAATTTCTCTCTCATTGAGTTTGTTATTTGTGTATAGGGATGCTATTGATTTTTGAGTGTTTACTTTGTATCTAGGTATGCTGCTGAATTTGCTTATTAAGTCTAGATGTCTTTTGGTTGAGTTTTGGGGCTCCATATAGAGTATTATGTCATCTGCAAATGATGATAATTTAACTTTTTCCTTGCTTATCCTTACTCAATTTCTCTTTCTTGTCTAATTGCTCTGGCTAACATTTCCAGAACTATATTGGATAGTAGTGATGATAGTGGATCTCCTTGTCTTGTTCCTGATTTTAGAGTAAAAGCTTTCAATTTTTGTTCATTTAGTAAGGTGTTGGCTGTTGGTTTGTCATAGAGGCTTTTATCAGCTTGAGGTGGAGACCATCTATTCTGATTTTCTGTAGGTGTTTTATGACGAATGACTGTTAGAATTTATCAAAAACTTTTTCTGTTTTTTTTTCATCTATTGAGATGGTCATGTGATTTTTGTCTTTGACACTGTTGATATGGCTTATTATGCTTATTGTCATGTATGTGTTGAACCATTCCTGCATTCTTGGGATGAATCTCACTTGGTCATGGTGTATAACCTTTTTGATGATTTGCTGCATTCTGTTTGCTAGTATTTCATTGAGGATTTTTGCGTCTAGGTTCATTAAGGAGATGGGCCTGCAGCTCTCTTTTTTGATTGGTTGTTCCTCTGGTTTTGGTGTCAGGGTAATACTTGCCTCCAAGAATAAGTTAGGGAGAATTCCTTTCTTTTCAATTTCATTAAAAAGTTTGAGGTGTATTGACATTAAATCTCTAAATTTCTTATAGAATTCAACTTGAATCCATCAGGACCGGGACTATTTTGTTGACAATTTTTTAATTACATTTTCAATTTCATTAACTGATATTCGGTTATTCAGAATTTTTATACCTTCTTGATTCAGCTTTGGTAATTCATACATTTCTAGGAATATGTTCATTTTTTCTGTGTTTTCTATCCTATGAAAGTAAAGATTTTTGAAGTAGATACCAAGGACCTTCTGAACTTCAACAAGATCTGTAGTGATTTCACTCTTTGTTCTTCACTGCAATAATGTGAGTTTTTTCTATCTTTTTCTAGATAAGGTTGGCTAAGGGTTTATCAATTTTATTTATTGTTTCAAAGAACCAACTCTTCAATTCATTAATTCTTTGTATTGTTTTCAATATAATAGCATTGATTTCTACTCTGATCTTCATAATTTCCTCCCTTCATGGACTTTGGGTTTGACTTGCTCTTCTTTTTCTAGAAATTTGAGGTACAGCATTAGTTTTTTTTTTAATTTTTTTTTATTTAAGAGAAAATAGATACAGAAGATAGAAACAAAAATCAAAAAAGACAGACAAACAACAACAGATCTGATACGATAACATTGTAGGTTTACACACTGAGGTGGTTGAAGTTTGACAGTAGTTACAATATTGCATATCGTTACCTTCCTAGGGGCTGGGCATATTGACAGATATAGACATGTAAGATTTATCAATTCAGGTATATTAACTTCTCTTTTTCAATAGCTATTGTATTTAGCAATATGGGTTTTTTTAACTGTCTTATTTATGCATATTTATAAATTTATGTCTTTTTCCTTTTCTCTTCCTTCCTTCCTTTCCCCTAAGAATACCTCTTGTTATTATTGAAATAACTACCCCTAAAATCAGGTCTAATATAACCAAGCGAAATAGTTCAGAGTGAAACCAATCAAGCATAAAAGAATGGTCATACTTAAGAGAAACAAAATCTAAAGAGATCAGCAAACAACAACAACATATCTGATACTGTAAAATTGTAGGTTTAGTAATTTAGATGGTTGGAATTTTACAGTGGTTGCAACATTGTATATTGTTACCTTTAAGGGGGCTGTTCAGATTGACATGTAAAGACATGTAGGATTGATCTGGTCTTATGAATATCAACTGTTCTCTCTCACCAGTTAACGCATTTAGTAGTATAGACTTTTAAACTGTCTTATGAATACCCTTATATAAAACTATGTCTTTTTTCCATACCTTCCTTCCTCGGTTCCCATTGTAATACCTCTTATTGTCTTCAAACTAAATGCCCTTACCAACTGGCCAAATATAGTCAAACTAGATAGTACTGAATAAAACCAATAACAGATAAGATAATGGGGGCAATACATAGTAATGAAACGTTGATTTCTATGATGCCTCATATTAGCTTCAAGGCAGTTGCCTATATCATCTGTTGTAACACAATCATACTAAGATAGGTTAAAATCCCTCAGAACAGAGCAGTGAAAGTAATACCTGGTTTTGAAGCAGGCTGATCATATATCACTGAAGGCTACCCTTATAAATTTTGTTATCTTTACAATAGCTGTCCTTGTCATCATTTATGATGAAGAGAGGCCAGTCGAGGTAGAATAGGACTGAACTAAACAGCTCATTGAAAACAATACTGGACTTAAATCCCGTTAGTGGATTATTCATTTGTCTGCCCTGCTCAGTGGTATCTCTCTGTTGCTTTTTCTGGAGCAGTGGACTTCTTCATCCCTCTCTAGAATGTCCTTCAGTATTCTCTGTAGGGTTGGCTCAGTTGTCATAAATTCCTTTAGTTGTTCTTTGTCGTGGAAGTATCTTATTTCTCCGTTGATTTTAAAAGATAATTTTGCAGGGTACATTAATCTGGGTTGGAAGTTATTTTCCTTCAGGGCTTGAAATATTTCACTCCAAGCTCTTCTTGACCTGATGATTTGTGTTGAGAAGTCTGTTGTGATTCTGATGGGCCTTCCTTTGTAGGTAATCTGTCTCTGTTCTCTAACAGCTTTTAATATTATGTTTTTGTGTTGGATTTCTGGAATCTTGATTATTATATGTCTGGGTGTAGGCCTGTTTTGGTCAAGTTTAGCTGGAGTTCTATATGCTTCAGTTATCTGAAAGTCTCTTCCTGTTCCCATGCTTGGGAAGTTTTCTGAAATTATTTCTGTAAATAGTCTTTTAATTTGATTTGTA